>WJQU01002903.1:0-11919 GCA_029228625.1 Pseudolycoriella hygida
GCCACTTCCATAATTGGGCAGGATGACCCGGATCTCCAGAACTGTGAGAGTTAGAAAGTTAGTTCCAAAGGCGAAGTTGTAGAGAATTAAATTTAAACGAACACTTGTTTCAGAGTTTTGGGGAAATTTAGCCCAATCGTGGTATATGCCCACTTCCATAATTGTGCAGGATGTACCAAATCTCCAGAACTATGAGAGTTAGAAAGTTGATTCCAAAGGCGAAATTGTGGAGAATTAAATTTAAGGGAAAAAGTGCTTCAGGGTTTTGGGGAAATATGGCCCAATTCTGGTATATGGCCACTACCATTATTGGGCAGGATGACCCGAATCTCCAGAACTATGAGAGGTAGAAAAATGCTTTCAAATACAAAGTTGTAGAGAAGAAAATTTTAGAGAACATGTGTTTCAGGGTTTTAGGGGAAAATGGCTTAGTCCTTGGATATAAGCTTATGTAGATTTGAATGATCTGAGCGAAGTACATAGGGCTTACCACGACGTTTGTAACCACCCCAATTTCGAGAAGTAGGGGGGAGCACCGATAATGGTCGTTAGATGACGAATCAACAATAAAAAAAACGTCGATCCGTCCGTCTGTCAACATTTTAACTCGAGTAAAACTCAACCGATTTCCAAAAAAAAATTTTTGGTTTTTGGTTTTTTGTACATAACTTAAGTAAATCTT
Organism: Pseudolycoriella hygida; assembly: GCA_029228625.1. NCBI lineage: Eukaryota > Metazoa > Arthropoda > Insecta > Diptera > Sciaridae > Pseudolycoriella > Pseudolycoriella hygida. The sequence continues at coordinate 683 of WJQU01002903.1, forward strand.
CTCCGATTTTCATAAATTTTATTTTGTTTGAAACACCTGGGCATGGCCGACAATTTATGGAAGAAAAGTTTTTGGATTTGAAGTCTTCGACTTACTTTTTTTACCAGTTTCAGAAAAAAAAATTAAAATTTATAAAGAAAATGCCATGTTTGTTGTTTTACAACTTATTTTATTATGTCCTTAGTTGTAAAAAGGATTGTAAGTAACCCAGTGAGCTCTCGATTGATCCTGCTCACTTTTGTGTGATGTAAACAGAGACTTGTACACCTCGCTCTTACTTTTATCCTCTGCAACGCTAAACGATCCGTCTTTTAGTTTTTTGATAGCTGGATCAATTAAAGTATTGGATGGAGCTTCGCGTTTAAGGAATGGTTTTACTTTTGAGGTAACATTCAATTTGGATGGTAAAAATTCTGATTTACTCGATGTCGTTGCTACGGCTTGTTGTTCGGTTTGAGCGGACAGGATCGTAGCTGTAGCTTGCTTTTTAGATTTTTTATCTTTCTTCGCCGCTTTTTGTCTAGCTGCTCGTACTTCCATTTTCGATCGCATCAATTCCACTTCTTCGTCCGTCCCATTCAAAATCACAACATCTTCGTCCGTATAAGGTGTTTGGCACTGCAATTGAAACATGGATCGTTAGTTGAGAACTGCGAAAAAAAAACTCTTTAACACATACCAACGAACAAGTCTTTGACTTGATTTCTTTCAGCGCTCGCTCCGAAAAAACACACCCACACGTCCACAAGGCGACAAATCGAAATTTTCCTGTCATTTCTAGGCCAATTAATTTGCAAATGTACGGCGCACTTCGTACGTCCAATGACCCCTCCGTCTTGTCAGCATCTTTGTACACGGGATTCGGAGTTAACTGTAAATTCCTCACATCCTTGATGCTTTTTATGTGTGAAGCTGATTCGGGCATCTTTTCCTTCTCCAATAAATATTCGATAACATTTTGTTTTGAGTAGAGCCTGCCCAAACCGCACATGGCAATTGGTTCTTGTAGCCGTTGCTGTGTTATTGTGCAATGACGCCATTTGTATTCCAATTCCGATTCTTTATCTTTCTAAATTATTGCTAATGGGAAAAATGGATTTCGTTATTTTTCATTACATTTTCACGTCATCAAGGGGAAGAAGAAAAATAAATAATTTTTCCATCGACGCTCCTGAGCGCGTGTGGAAATTGTCAGCGGAAGTCAAGACGCTACCGAAAATGAAAATGAATCACTTCCGCTTTCACTTGATACAAATACGGGAAATTTTAGATTGGTTCCCGAGAAGAAAACATTGTCCCGTTGAGGTTCTCGAATAAAAATATTGAATTCAAGATACATGTTTTCTTGGTATATTGTTGAGAAAATCGAGTGAAAAATGTTTGTCCGCGGAAGAATGAGTCTGAGGTCTTTCCTTAGGACCAACTGCGACCCCAGGTCGGGTATTTCAGTGGCAGTTTGAAAGGGTCTTTTACACTGAAATTTAGTAAGGACGTAATCCCTAAAACTAAGATTCAAAGAGTCACCAAAAAAGCATCACTATAACCACCGGAAGTGATCCTTTATGATTACTTACTTTTCAATGAATCCGTTTTGTGTTCTGTGTGAGTAAGTCAGACACATTAAATCCATTTTACTCAGAGAGGAGATTTAAGAATTTACGCATTTCGACAAAAAATATACTCTAAAACCACCTCAATGGTCCTTTGTCAAATTTGAAGCTAACGTTTGTGCGCAAAAATATTCGTTTTTTACGAATTTTACTTTTCGGATCGGCCAATACGGAGAAGGACGAGAGAAAAAGTAGGTGAACATGGTTTGGAAACTAAATTTGAAAAACTAATACGTTCAGTACAAATTCATCGAAAATCTTGGACATATTTTCACTTCGTTGCTCTTATCTCAACTGCAACCAACTTCGTTATAATAAGGTTACCAAAACAGTGTAACTAAAGTGAAGTAGCTACGAACCGAGATAGTGCAGACATGACGATTGTACCAGATTCGATCCCAGCGCTGTGGTGGCCAACCGTATTTTTCTATATTTCAAAGGGAAGCGTCGATTACTTAGAAGTGTAAACCTCTTGCGCCCATGGCCAAAACGTTAAAAAAGTTCAATTTTTTGTCCCATCCATCGTCCCATCGAAATCTATCACATAATTTAAAATAGTTTTGTCGGCTCGGCTATGCACTAATAACCCGTTCAGATCGTGGCGTCATCGCGACAAAGAATAACCATGTTGGACTTTTCAATTTGTCTGGCGCCACTCAGCTCCCAAGATTTTTGTCTGTTAATCATTTTTCTCGTTCCTTCGGGAGTTTGTCACGAGCTTGAAGTCGTGGCGTCATCACGGCAAGAAATGGCCGTTTTTGAGTTTTATTTTTGTCTGGCGGCTTAATTTCCTAACGTTTTCCGTCTAGCGATGGTTTTCTGAGTCACTTGGGAGTGTGGCCATCGAATGATAGCAGTCGTACGTCATGGCGTCATCACGCCAAGAAAGTGCCAATTTTCTTGTTGTGTGGCGCCACAACCATGGCCACACATTAGCATCAGGAAAATCCGTGGCGCGATTAGGGACTGAAAAGCACGTGAGCTCGGAAAATTAAAAAAAGTGGAAAAATGTGCTGTCTTAATGTCAAACTGAAGCTTTCCAACCATTAGACCTAAATCTTTCGCGGAAAATCTGTTGCTTATAAAAACTTAACAATTTTCAGCATTTGATATTTTGATAATTTTTGATATTTTGATAATTATCGATATTTCGATAATGATATTAAAATATCATTATCAAAAAGAAATATCGATAATCGATATTTGATAATCAAAGTAAATATCAGCCATGCCTAGTTCAAAGTATGCAAATACTTTCTGAAGAAGATTGGTGCGTAGATTTTATATTATAATTTTTGGGGTGTTGGCACTTGGATCGGTGATCCTTTGTACCACCCCGCCGATTCTTCCTTTATTTAAGAAGAAAATACAACACCAACAACAAAGGTTCGAGCCAGTACTAATTTAAGACACAATTCAAAATAAAAAAAGCAGTGCCGTAATAATGACCGTAGTAGAGTGTTGAAATGGGTCGAGATTTGCATTCCGCTGCGAGGACCTACAACTCATGGAAACCTTCTGGTTTCCTAAGATCGAAGCTATCTAGTTCTGCTTTACCCAATATATTTCTCCAAAGGAGTCTACATCTGGGACAGACACTGATACAGGAACGGAAAAGTGAAAACTGACAAGTTTCTGATTTATCATACGAATTCACAATACAAATCAGAAACTTGTCGGTTTTCACTTTTCCGTGCCTGTAACATGAAAACCTTTTTCTTCCCTTCGTCCGCATATACATGCTGGGCTATCCGAGCTGCCGATGTCATAGAGATATTTGTTAAGTCTTACTAAGGTCGATCAGTGTCTTGCTCACTTCTGTCGATGGCGTCTTACAAAATAGTTTTGTGTGCCTCCCGCCGTCATTGTCCTTCCATCTTTTGAAGTGTTGTCTCTGCAGCCAATCTTTGACTATGACCTTTCCCGTTAACATTGAAATACCAAACAAAGGCTCTGGACCAACGAAATCGTAAGCAGCTCCCTCGCGAGCATTCGTTACTTAAGATGCCCATATGGCCGGTAACCCAGACAACCGTGACGGAGTGGGGCTTTACCCAGCTCGTTGAGACTTTCTTTACAGTCCAAAACAGTTCTAGGCCTAGGCAGGGAGAACTATCCGCCTGAATGGCGGATTGACTGTCTGTACAAACGTAGATAATTTTGATGGAAACCTTATCGATCAGTTTGTTAGTGCTGTAGTGACCGGTAGAAAAGCTTCCTTCTAGGTTGCAGTTGCGGTTGAAATTTTCACCCCAGCTATACAAAGACAGGAGAGTCTCTGAAGTTTTCTAGTCTTTTGGCGGTTTCAAGTTCTACTCCGTGGCAAAGTGTACTCTCACCAAATTGCTTGAGGAGAAATACCCCATGTCAAATCTCCAACAATGGCAACGAACTTCCCACAGATTAGAAGGACATGTCATCAGAGTAGCCTTCGGCGAAAATACCCGAGTCATTGAGCTTAACCAATAGAGAATCGATTACCATACACCAAAGAGTAGGGGAGAGAATACCACATTTTGAACAATCCCTGGTGACTCCGAGTTTTATGTTGAAACCGCAAGTGGTAGCTTCAACCGTTCTACCGCCTTCACAATCCGCCTAACGGCTAAATCATTGACCTCTCTATCTGCTGCTGCTTTAGTAATAACTTCAAAGTCTGTATTATCAAAAGCGTCATCTATATCCATAAAGCACCCAAGCGTTTGGGTCATATGATGTGTCTGTTGATTTTCCTACCTGATATGGATGTTGGTTAGCATGTAGGGGGAATGCTTCTTGTTTTTCGTGTGTTTTGTGACCTTACGGCCAATAACAGGTTCAGCCTAAGTCACCGCCTGTGACTTCCGAACCACGCCCGAAGTATGCAAATACTTTTTGAAAAAGATTGGTGCGTAACTAATATCGCGCCTAAATGTAGGCGAGGTAAATATGATAATAAGAATCCACCGTTACAACCCGCAAGTACCGTTACTAGTTTCGCAATTTTTGGTGAGCTTTTGCTTGTCGTATCCCGACACCCGTCCCCGCGATGCTGACCGGGGATTGCGATGACATGACATGACATTTTTGTCGATATGAAAAGCAACCTACGGAATGCTGACTATTATTTACAATGAATAGTATGTCACATATTTGCCTATATTGCGATATTATGCTCGTGAATAATATCGCAATGTAAAACGAGTGTCCGGTAGGAATGACACCGAATTATGTTTTGATGAATTTCTGATGCATGATTTCGTGGTAGAGAAGGGAGACACTGGGACTGTAATGAAAGTTGGGTCTGAAAAATAAGTTAGTTCTTGCTTAGCCGCGTGCTGGGGAGAATACCCTGAGCAATAAGTACCATCCGCTAGCAGAATAAGTTGAGAGTTGTATTACATATATTGTGAAGATATGAATTGGAATAAATATGTGTCCAAATATGTGAGAGTTATTCATGCATTTTATTGTTCGTGTGTGCTGTGGAGTTAGTACGAGAGCATCCCAACCCAGCGCATGGCTGAGAAAGAACTCATGTGGTCGCCCTCGTCATCATGATCGACAAAGGGACCACATCCGGGCGTGACATGCTCATATGGATTCTTCTTAGAGATCCTTTCGTAATCGAAGTTTTTACTGTGTCAGTAATAAATTGCACAAAAACCTAGTGCCACCTACGATGAACTAGGTGCGGAAACAAGTAGGGTTTAGAATGCCAGTTCACCCCTTCAATGTGTTTTAACGGCAGGCATTTTTGTACCACATTCTTAACGTTAATTCCAAAACCACGTCTAATGAATGGTAGCTAGCATTTTACAATTAGGATTTCTTCTTATGCTAATTATATCTTCGCCTAAAGTTAGACTCAGATATTTGTACACAGAATTCATCGAATATGGATGACGTCATCTTTGTCATTCTTCTATATACGATTCGTTACGGCACTAAATTCACAATTACCCACAATATAAAGCCTGGGTGGGCCTAGGAACGTTACTTTTATGCTAAAGATTGAAGAAAAATCCTATACAGAATTTGCCTCCACCAGGATTGAATCCGGAAATTCTTGGAGGAAAGCCAGTCAGTACGTTACCACTGAGCTACATACATATATACGGGACGGGGGCTAGGTAGTATACGCAAATTCATCGTATTTTGGTCACGTCATTCTATTAGCCATCCCGCGATTTAGCTATTCGAGCAGGCTAGATTTTATTTGTCGCGTATGAAGAGTAATTTTTCATCTACTTTAGTACTAAACTAAAGTTAAGAAAATATTGAGTGCAAAAGGCAACTTTGGTACGATCGAATTTACATTCTTTCGAAGATAATTTTCTTTTAGGAATCTGCATTTAGAAATTGATTTTTTGTCGCAGTTAACAAAAATTGAAAGAACAGAAAAAGCTAACCTTCGGGGAATCAACAAAAAAGAAATCTTCTCCCGAACATCAACCGCAAAAGTTAGAGCCTACACTTAAAGGAAGAGTAGCGTTAATAAGTGTCATAATAAAAGCAACAATCGAAAATTGTAAAACCAACAATTTGACTATGCATAAAAATTGCGTTTTCTGCAATTTCGAATAGTTGATTTGACTTTTCGCAATTGTAGAAAATGCAACTATCACGTGTAGTCGAATTGTTGATCTAACAATTTTCAATTGTTGCTTTGACTATGACACTTATTCACGCTCCTTTTTCTTTAAGTGTAGTGTTGGACATTTTTTTTAGAATAAAATAAAGTCGTATGACTTACCTGTTCGAGTTTCTGTCGAACTCTCACGAGGTCATCCCTCCTCGGAATGGTTCCTCCATCACAACCCATTTTGCTTCAACCCTTTGCGTTTGTTTGACTGAATACTGAATAACAAAACAACTAATCGTTTTGTCATAAAGAAAACCAACATGGAGGATATAAAACTTCAGTGTAGTGACACCAGTTTGACGCATAAATGCTGCGTACTTTTTGTTTTGTTTATTTGAACAGACTTTGTCAAAACACAAAATCGCCTCAATTTTTTCGTTTCACACGTTGTGTAAACGAGTTGAGTCTGTTGGAACTTAACAAACATGTTACGAAGTTTTGTTTTTCCTGATATTCCGCCCGATTTAAGGTAGTCTTCATTTTAGTTGTGTGACATCGAAATCTCAATTTGAGACTTTTATCTGCGAATTTACAGAGGCGTCTAACATTTACTATCCCTTTTGTTTATCGCAGTGATCTCCTCTTCCGAGATGACAAGCAAGTGGTTGTGGTTGGAGTGCTGGGCAAATCCTCCCATGCAGATTGCAACAAATTGGCTGGATTCAAGATTCTAGACTTCTATCCATCCCTTGCTTCATCAACACCGAGAGATGGTCGAATAACATTCTATTTCAAAGAAACCGAAAATGTTCTCTACGTACATTTCGAATCGACATTCGACGAGTACGTTTTGAAGGATTTGGAAAAGATCGGTAATATGCAAAGCGCTCCGTTGAACTTCCATGAGTTTCATAGCAGAGCAAGAACGAAGTTCGCTAGGGTAAATTCAAATGGATTGCTATGGCTGAACGAACATTTAGGAACTGTCTTCCTTTCAGATTTTATTGTTTGCAACTCAAATTTGTCACATAATTGTTTTGGTGGAAACAGGAAAGATGTTCGACGCATCCTATTTGTCGATGTTTAAAGCTTTGAAGACGATTAGAGAGCGCTACATTCTCAAATTCTTGCCAAAACTGTTGAAAAATTCGAATGCTGGAACATTTATGGGAAAAGATGGACGCTTATGCTCTCCCCGAATTATTTTTATGTTTGAGAGATGTTTACTGGAATGCCGTAGGTTTAGCGATATTATAAACAAAATGGTTCTCGTCAAAATGTTACTATGAAAACATGGCACCCGTGAAAACGTTTTTACAAACCATTCGTGCCCGATGGTTCCAGAGAACTGCTTAGTATGGACTGGTAGTAGCATAAAGGGAGTAGTGGGAGCGGCTGTGGACTATGTGAAGATAATATTCTCTAATGATCCCAACCGATTTGTGGCTTTAGCGATAAAAGCGCTATATATGTGGGTGCAGTAGGTTCTCCTCGCTGAGGTACAGGAATCTATGATATCTCGTGGTTCTACCCTCGCTCGGCAGTACACAGACTGGGACTAGTCGCTGCAAATAACGTTATATAAAGGAAAGGTCTTTGTGTCGTGCTCTAGCAATGGACTATTCCAATCTGATAAATCTAAAAGAATAGGGTCCCAGAGCTCGTGTTAGGGTTATACGAGTTAGTCCTAAAATCAATCAAAGACGTAAAAGGGGACATTTTGCGTTTACCTATGGAACCATGGGTACCAGAGATTATGGCAATGCCTTTTTAAAATATGTACTTCGTCTCATTTCGACATTTTCTTGTGTAATTTCTGAAGGTTTCAAAAGAAAATTTGATTCTATTCAAATATGAAAATGAACACGAGAATGTACGCGGGTCTTACTATATGTCTCATAAGCTATTTTCAAAGCCAAAGGAAAATATTCACTTCCTGCCTTGTAAATACGTTTTTTGACAGACAGAATTCTCGCATCCACTTAGTTGAGCTGGACTACACCTTAGCGATCTGCCCAAGGTCTCGCCAGAACTCTGCATCTCTGTTATTCGAATTGCAATTCGACTGAATCATTTTTTTTTTTCATTACTCTGTGATTACTTCTGACGTTGCAAGTTGTACTTTCCAGGAGATGCTGATGCATTGCAAAAACTGGAGTTCGATATTGAAGATAGAATCTACAAAATGCTCCGAACTGAGTTCATTATAACAAACAACAGGTGAGTCAATGAGTATTTTTGAGACGTTAGAATCACAGGGAATATTTTTCTAGCTCAATTTCCTTGTTTTCGATTCCGCGTAACCAACGGTACGTTTACGTAAACGATGATCCGGAGATAAGATCCGACCCGTTAATTGACAGCATCGATAATCTCATGACGTTTATTGATAAAGCTTCAAGCAAGGAAAAAGTTAGCGATGATTGGGAAGACATCAGACCTATAAAGGTAAATTCCTTCGTATGTTTTCTTTCAACGACCAACATGTTTATCCGTTAAGGGTTTTGCTAAGCCACTAAGATTGTACCGTGAGCCCCGTGAATCAGACAAACCAGAGAAACCGAAACAACGCAGTATTGTTGATTTGCTCAACGTACATATAAATGAAGCCCTTCGGACCGGATTTGATGATAGCGTTTCGAAGTTTAAAGGAAAAAGTCATTTTGTCGTAAGTAAACTATTATAAGTTTGGGCTGAAATAAGCTGTCTTTAGACACCCAATGTCGTGTTGTAATGTTCACTCCTCGTTGACTCGACGCGTGAACTTACATGAATCAGAGAGGCCTATTCCCGAATTCCAATAAACGATATGAACGATAAGATACTTAACGACGGATCGCACCTTTCTTCAAACTCATAAAAATAAAATCTTTCTTCTCACCTCTTTCTTCCATCAACCAAATCAACCAAAACGAGCAATGACTCTTTCTCCTCCGACCAACGAATCGCCCGACAACGAGAACCTCTATCTTTACGCCACTTCTTCCATCAACAAAATCAACCAAAACGAGCAACAACTCCTTCTCTTCCAGCTGATCGATTATCCAATGATTAAATTCTTCGGTCTCCTCACAACTTTCTCTGTCAACCAGATCGACCAAGACGAGTAATGATATCTCTCCTTGGACCTCTGCACACCGTACGAATTTCCACTTATCTTACTTTTCACCAAGGGGATATAATGGTTCCAGATGGGAGGTCAATGACCCGAATTTCAGAGTTCTTTCTATGATGATATCCGGGAATGATAGTTAAATAAAACTATCCTTCTCCTTTTCACTTTATAAACTTATTTCAATTATCGTGACAATTAATTATGATTAAATTGAAATTCTAATTTTACATATGATTTGGTAATTTGTCGTGACATTAACTCCAAGAGGAAAGTCCGAATAAAAATCTATTGAAACAACCTATATTTTATGTGTTTGTATGTTCGTATAATTAAGCGCGGGAATGATTCTCCTTTATACATGCGTCATAGGATTACCATTTTTCTTGCAGGGTGTTTGTAATTTATGCGATGTGACAGAGATGTGCGAAATGTCCATCATTATAAATTTGAATACCTACGATGCGATCGTTATTTTTATATCATTCATTATATCAAATTACTTCGCGATAATAATGAGATTAATTGATCTCATTATAGTGTCTTAGTAAGAATCATAAAAAATAAAGTAAGTTTTCGAAAATTGACACTTTTTTCGAAAATTAAAAACTTTTCTTTCATCTTGTCTGTTTTAATAACTTTAACTTTAGTAAAAAGAAAGTTACGAAGAAAAATCGCGCTAAAGGAGTGTAGTTGTATGCATCGCATCGCACGATAGAGAGTTTTGGGCAAAGCGGCTTATAGCCAAAATTATAACTTATACATGTAACTATAAGGGGCCATCAATAAATGACGAACTATACTTAGGGGGGCCAGTAAAACGTGACACGCAATGTCGTAAGTATAGGAAAATATAGGACGCAGGAGGAAAGAGGGGGAGGGGGGTTCAAAAAGTCAGAAAAAGTATAGGATCTTATTTATGGATGGTCACTAAGGTAAAAGTTATATGTTTACGTTATACGTTATAAGTTGACATTGAAAATTTTCATGAACAAACCTTTGTAATCGTATAAGAAAGTAGCGGTAAAGATTGAGTCAAATTTTAAACCAATTTGAATCAAACTTAATCTTGCTAATTGCTAGATAGTTGTACAAAATTTTGCTCAAATTTTTCAGATTTGTCCTATATTTGACATATATTTAAGTAATTCGGCCTGATTGGAAATTTGAATTAGGTTTAGCCAAATTTGGCTCAGGTTTGGTTAAATTTGGCTCAGATTTGGTCAAACTCGGCTTAGCTTTTTAACTCAGATTCGACTCTTATTTGACCTTTGACTCAGATTTTGCCAAATTCAACATTGATTTTGCCTAATCTGACTCAGATTTAACTTCGATTTGCCCTAATTTGACTCAAATTTGGCCTAATTTGACTCAGATTTGACAAAAACTGAGTCAAGTTTGGCCTAATTTAAGTCAAATGTGGCCAAATTTAACTCAGATTTGGCCATAGTTGGCCTAAGTCGAAAACGTGCACAGACAGCTAAAGCATTCCCATAAAGTAGCGGCAGCTACTTGTAATGGTATAAGAAAGTAGCCCTCAAACTTGAGTCAAATTTTAAACAAATTTGAATCAAATTTAGTGTTAGTAATTGCAACAGAGTTACATAAAACTTTGCCCAAATTTTGTCAGATTTGTCCTAGATTTAATTAGTTTAAATAACTTGTCATCATTTTAAATTTGAATCAGGTTTGGTCAAATTCGGCTCAGATTTTGAACTCAGATTCTACTTTTATTTGAACAAATTTGACTCAGATTTTGTCTAATTCAACATTGATTTTGACCTAACTTGACTCAGACTTAACTTCTGTTTGCATTTACTTGGCAAAAAGTGAGTCGAATTTGACCTAATTTAACTCAAATTTCTCCTAATTTGACTCAAATTTGACCTAATTTGACTCAAATTTGGCCAGATTTAAATCAAATGTGGCCTAATTTGACTTAAATTTGACC
>WJQU01002905.1:0-23738 GCA_029228625.1 Pseudolycoriella hygida
CCGAAGAAACCAACTCTCTAGCTATCGTCACTTCGGAGCTAAAATTCGAAAACTCCGTGCATTACCACTTTGACCACTTTTTCACATGCCACGGCTTTTCCAGAATTTTCCCGGAAAAGCGGCATATGAAATTTTTCATTTGGGAGAGACTGACGTTCCCTGAAAATTTTAAGGAAATCGCTTGAACGGTTCTCGAGAAAAAAATAAAATTGAGATTACTTGCAAAGCAGATTTTACCATCAATATATGGAAGTTGGTCTTCTTTGATTGGCGATATCTCGGCTCGTTTTCAACCGATTTTGATGAGTGAGACTTGTTGGAAAGCTGCTGCGACGTAGTTTTTTTTTTAATAATTTATCATAATTATCACGACCGGTGAGCTTATCAATGGCGGGTAGAAATTGTTGATTGGTCGTCATTCCGAAAAAATAATTGTCTTTTTGTCACTTTTATACAACGAAAGTATACATATTCGAACGCGAACACTTGTTCACTCAAACTCTTTCTTCCAATAAAACTATTAGCCCATAACCTGAAGTAATATTGGGAATTAAACTTTACACCTTTCAGTGGAAATTGAAACGAACTGTTTCAGCGTGTAACAAAGAGTAATTTATTTAATGCTTTGCAGTGCCTCTATATAATTCAAGATGGACTGGTATGAACGTTATGAAGTTGTCAGCATTAGATCAATTCACAATAATCCTTAATTCAACAGAGGCGAGGCGAAAAAACTCAAAAGTTCGCATATACATCGTGTCTTTTCCCAAAGGTTTTTGTATGGGTTTGTGGACGTTTTTTTTTTGGGTGTGGTGACTGCGTCACGTTCTTCGCTACCGCTCCGAGCATGATAAAATAGCACATTTTGTATGGAAAATGACCATTTTGTAAAGGTCATATCTTCGGATCCACTGGACCGATTTTAATGAGTAAAATGTCGATTTCAATAAAAATTTTACGTAGAATCCGATAAACTCAGGGGGAACGACACAGGGGAAAAAAGTCTTTAACAAAATAACTGAAAAAAGGGAAATGTGCAGAAGAACCGTTACGCATTGTTCGACAAAAATGCAAGAAATGGAAAACATTTAACTTACCGAAGATAATCGACGACTTCCACTACTTTCTCTCTCGTTGTTATCCATTTTTCTTCAATAAAAGCAAATGAACTTTCAAATTTCTTTATTTTATTATATTAATTTGCGGAGCACACGAATACTTTGATGAATATCATGAACAGTTAGAAGGACTTTGACACTTTTTGAAAAATCGTGCCGAATATGTCGCCCTCTATAGTTTTACGACATAAGTTTTTATGGATCGTCTATTAAGGCGGTAAAGTTCAAAAATGAAAACTGATATGAAACTTATTTCGGTTGTTCTTTTAGTTTCGTTTCATACTTAAGACGTCGCCATCTTAATTTAGCAAAGAAGGCTAAAATTCTCCCGCCTAGATAACGAAAAGGTAGCTAGTTCAAGGGCATTTCCGTCCTAAAACTTGTCATCATCGTCACCAAACTTTATAGACCATTATATATACCTTCCGGTGTGAGGTTTTTATGACACGGCCCTAGGAAGGTGTACCACTCCCGTCCATGCCTTCCTACCGCTCGCCAAGGAGATGGTTTGTTCGCCCAGAGAAAGTCACCTAACTTCTAAATCTGATTTAATTGAATCTATAAACCTTCCATTTAAACTAACCCCGTCCCCCTTTTTGGTAGCCTGTTATTACCCATCCTTTAAACGTGCCCGAACCAGCACAGACGACTAGCTCTTTCCTCCTGTTCCACTGACGAAACCCCTAAATTTTCCCTAATGTCGTCGTTCCTAATGTGATTATCCAACTGCTCCCTGCGATTAACCTTCACTAAACTCCTAAGAACCCTGATATTAGAAACCTCCAGGTCAGGCCGTTGACAGTAAATCTCCATATTGCATAGTTGAGCAAATATAGGCGTAAAGCCATCTACTTTCGTATATGTCCAAGAAATTCAATTGCGTTTATTACATTGGTCCCAATGCCCAGACCACTGACCCGATTTCCACAGTTTTGTGAGATCAAATGCTTTCCTTTTGACAGCAAAATGAACAGTTTCCGTGCTAGACTTGCTGAGATAATTGCGAAAAAGTTTCATCGATCCTCGAAAAACCATGTTTTTCGTCACTTTTCCGACCATATCTCCGGAACCACTCGACCCATTTTGCTCATCTTTGAACTTCATTCATGGGGGACTTATGTATACCTACCTTTCAGTGAAAAAAAGTTTATGGAAATCGGTTCAGCCGTTTAGAAAAAGCTGACGGGACGGACAGACGCGAACATTTTTTTTTCGATAATTCGTCATCTCTAGACGATATTCATTGCATATCCTTCACTCCCGCCTCGATCTGCCCCATGTTACAGTAAGATGTCTTGTAGTAAACGTATCGATTATTATTTACGTTACTTTCTTGCTTGTAAAGTTGTTTTGACGAGTGGACACACACTTCAAGCCGAGTGTCCTCAGAGTGTAACAAGAAAACTCAAAGGTCTGTACGGTCTGCAGGGGATGCTCTCAAGGCTCCATTTCTGTGGAAATTTTTGGTGCTGCCAGATTAAAAAAAAAACAAAAAACCTAAGGCTAAGGATTTTCAATCAGCAGTGATGCCATAAAACTTGGAATCTCATCAAAATGTTTCAGATAAGAACCAATCACAACATAAGAAATTAAAGTTTTTTCTGTTGATTTATTAATTTAAACAAAAACTTATTTAAGAAAAAAAATGACGTTTTTAACAAATACAAGAGAAATGTAGTTTTCTTTTCTTATTAATTAATTTATTATTTTTATTTTCTTTTTTTGAAAACACGTGATTTAAAATTACTCAACTTCACTTTTTTTGGTTGAATTTGAAAAGTAAATATGAAATCAATATATTTATAAAATCATTATTGACAAAACCAACCTGTGAATGGGGTAAGTGAATGCGAAATTATTTTCCGTTTTATGTTTTTGATTTTGAAATTGTGTTCAATTCATATAAAAAAAATAATGAAAAAAAAACATTAACCGTCATGCTTTCTCTTTTTTCCTCTGGCTGCAGGTGATTCTTCTGAAAAAAAAATTGCGGTCAACAAGGGATCAAGAAGATCGATTCTACTTCTAATTTTCCTAGCACGAAGTGACATTTCATTGATTTATTTTTTCGAAATTCAAAAGCGTAGCGACCCATGGGCAAAATGTTCTCCTCAACGTCTTCTATCAAAATTTAATTTTTAAGTACTCGGTCGACCTTACGACTGATAGACCCATGCTTCCATGTACATGTAATGTTCACCCCACATACTTTACAACTTTGTCCCTGAGGGCGATTGTCTATATCTCCTGCTCCTGCTTGAGTAAATATTTATGCAAAATCACCTCATGGTCGACCCCATGGTAGGACACCGAATCACTCAACTAATTTCCACAAAATTTTTATCTCCCGTTTTCAAGCCCCTTGGTATAAGACCCCTTTAGCCATTCAAATTTAAAACACAAACCTGCAGCAGGCTCTTGAGGTTGACCGGTGGCACTTTCGTTGGCCTCATCTTCTTCGCTGTCAATATCATCATCATCTTCGCCATCACCTTCTTCAATGTAATCGGAATTATCTTCATCGAGATCGTCATTGTACACCTAAAGCGTCGATAGTGACATTATTACGAACACTAAATTGTTGGCGAATAACTTACGTCAGCTAAAGATACATCCCCGTTATCTTCATCATCATCATCGTCTTCCTCTTCATCGACGTCATCGTCCTCATCTTCTTCGTCTCCGATCTCAATGTCATCTGAAAGAAAAGATTTTATTTGAAAATGTCGGAACACTCGCTTTCTCACTCAGTTCAAAATCTTTCGTTCTACTGGAAGGTTACTTTCTAGAACCCACAAAGAAAGCTTTACACAAACATACACAGAGATAGCGACAAGAAAACCTAAAAGGAAATGTTGCACCATGAGATTTCTTTTAGTGTAAACGCAACTGTTGAGCGATTTTGTTATGAAATGTCGTCAGAGAATGTCATACGCCAAACTGATCGTTTATTTACAACAAAATTTTACAATAAAGTTCAATTATCAATGTTTCTACAAGCGCTGCTAAGAACAAATATTACGCTCATAACACCATACAAAAGTAATGGGAAAGACGTTTCGTGATTTATTTCTGTCACATTGCTATCTACGCCAACGTCACGTTGTTCGTTGGTCGAATTATTATCTTTAGTATCGTTGGATGACGACGAGGCATCAGCGGCACTATTTAACTTAGCAAGGTAGTCATCTAGATCATCCAATTCGGCATTACTGTCATTCGCTACCGATTCGGCAAGCGGGTGCTTTTGGCGCTTTTCAGCTAATCGCTTTTCGTAAATTTCTAATTCTTTTAAATCAATTTCAATGCCATTGATGGAAAAGGCGCAATTTTCTGAAATCAAACAAGTAAATGTTTGACTCGGTAACATTCATTTCTTTATTTTAAGAGCGGTGGTTTGGATGAAAGAATGAAATTGAGTTTTAAAGTTTTGTCTGTTCTTTCAGTCTATCCATCGATCGTTTGTGAGGTCTATATTAGTGGAATGAGATGTGTGGAAAGTGTGGAACGTTTGGTTGAGAAAGTAACGTTATTAATCAACAAGTGTAAGAAACGGTGTTACGAAATCATTTATATGTCGAATGATAGTTCCCACAATTTCTTGATAATAATAATCTGAAGGGTTGGAGGCTTGATCAATCTTCTTCGCTGTTTTACGGCTCTACTTTTTTGAGATCCTTTCAATACCAGAAAGTTTTTACTGTGACAATGGTAAGCTGTGCGACAAACGCAGTGCCATCTGTGAGATGTAGCAGGAGTAGAATACCAACACCTCCCAACAATTCCTTCCACCGGTAGGCCGTACGATGGCACTGCACTCAACTTCACATGGCTTGAACCGATCCGTCTGCGGTTCAGTTTCGAACCTACGCACTGGCAACTCAATCTCATAGTAGTAAGCAGACTACGCTATCGAGTTGTTACATTTTCTTAGGAAGTTGAAATTTCGTGTCCAAAGGCACCTCAGAAAACCGAGTTATGTATTCCCAGTTTAGTGTCAAAAGTTTTCTTATGCTCGAGTCTTGTGCAATAGTTACGTCCCACCCATTCCTTTCTTCCCACCTCATGTGGACGCTTTATTTCATTACTCGAATATAATTTTGTAGACTTCAACATAATCCTCAGAGTAATAAGCGCGTAAAATAGAAATATTTAAGAAATGACGTACAAAGGAAATTTGAACTGAAAATTCACGACAACTGGAACATTTCAAGAAGCAGCAGATACTCGGACACCATTTTATTTATTTTAGAGATGTTCTTAGTTCAAATACGATACTTAACAACGACTACAACTGCTCCCTTCACTACCTGTTCTAGAACTCAAGAAGGCATGCTACTCAACATGCTAGGTTGACAAGTATTTCATTTTGAAACTTGGCGTAAAAACTTTTGGATCAATTTTAAGTTCTGTTTCCTGTCCATAGCTCAATGATGTGCGAAATAAAATTATTCTACACAAAAGTACTGTCTGCAAAGCGGAAAAAATTGCAACAAAAACGGTTTAACATTAAAAAAATCATGTAATCACGGGAGCAAGAGTCTCCTCCCGTGTAATTGTAGCATGAAATTCTTTTGCCGTTGCTGCTAAAAGTTGAATTGAACTGACAAAGAGAGCAAGCTAACGACTTTTTTCGGTAAAATTTGCTTCTACAAGGAAAACCAGGAGTGTGTGACGTTTGCCTGTAAACAATATTCGTGCTTTATCTCTAACGTTACTTACTAACTAACGTTACTTTTACCTTTTATGAATGAAAATTTAAGCTCATCATCACAACAAATGGTCAACAAAACTGAACTGTTTGTTTGTTCGAGGTAAGGTGACAAAAATTTTTGTTTTCACCAACAAATTGACGTGCGTACATAGGATAGCTGTAACCGTATGGCCACATAGAAGGGGAATTAGCATAAGCCCAAGGAGAGCGAGATCACTAAGCACACTGCTTATCGCTCTACCTGTTACTATCAGAGTGCAGGCACTTACGGAACTTCCTAAGTGAGGACCAAGCGAGATGCCATCATTTTTCCACAGCATTTTCTCTTACCTAGCAAGGATAAAGAGGTACCAGTTTCCCGTATTCAAAGATGAATTATGCATATCACAGCCTCGGTGCCCGCCATAGGCATCTCAGACAGTGTCAGGCGGTACCGAATTTACCCCAACTGGGGACTTTCGCAGGCTGCTAAGCAACCCAATGCAGTTGAACCCTGAAATTCCTTTGGCTGTGCTGGACTAGCTCAGGAAGCCGTGGTGTCGTCAATCACGACTGCGGCACAGCTACGATGGTTAGTGGGATACGCAGTAAGTAAAACTTTTTTTTTTGTGTTCGCCTTTCATAAAAACAAACTGAGATATTCTTTAATGACGAATACGTGGGTGCGAGGTATGTATTTGTATGTGGATTGCGATGACAACTTCTGTAGAGTAGAGAATCAATTTCCCACCGGCATTAAACGTTGCTAAAGTAAAAGTTTTCGGAGAGAGTTACGTTTTCTAGTGGGAAAAAGGTTAGGAGCTGAATTCACATTTTTCTGTTAATCGTTTAGGTTCTGCGGTTCAACTTGCTTGCTTTCTTACTCAAGAGAAAATGACATTTTATTAATGAGAAAAACTTACCCCCATCGTCTTCGGATTCATTTCCATTCAATTCATCATCGTCTTCACCATCCGACTGCGCTTCACGCTCTTCGGCGTCATATCTACAAATTGGAAACAATTATACAGAGACTCAACGTCAAAATCAGAAAACCAACCCGTCCAAGAATTTTAACGATGGAATTAATGCGAAAACTTTCTCCCGATAACTGTCCATTGATGTGGCTTCATTGTTAAATAAATCTAGCGAATCGAGATGCTTAAAATTTTCCAATGGTTTCAATTCTTCCAAATCTTTGATTTTGTTGCCAGATAAGTTGAGGTGAGTGAGTTCTGGCGCACTCGTTGTTAAATTACTCAAACCAGACGAAATTCTAAAATATTATTGCGTTACAAAGGATTTCAAACGGACGACATCAGGAAAATTGTACCTGTTGTCAGAGAGTTCCAATTTTTTTAGTTTCGGTAGTTTTGGAAAACCTTTTAATGTCGTCAAACCAACGTTTATCAAACTAAGTGTTTCTAATGCAGTGAATTCATCTGTTAGACCCACAATATTTGTGCTTCGGCAGTTATCCAAATTTAAATCTGTGATCTAGAATGATAGAAAAGGAATTTTTTGTAAATATTCACTCATTTGCTTAGCGTAAACTTTACCAAAAATTTAACGTATATCTAGGGACCTAGAAAACCTCAATATTTTAGTCGATACTCAGGCGGAGGATGCTGTTCCGAAGAAAGAAAACATTCCTTCGACTCGTATTGTTGCATGTGTCTAATCTATCCATCAATTGAACTACTGTTACATAACTAAGGAGGTGTGACAGTACGAGGAAACGATTTATGCAAATGTAAGTAATGCAAATCCACAAAGTCACGGGACCCAACTTTATGGTGAATATAAATTTTTAATGAGGGACGCAGGTCAAATTCACATGACTAAACAACTCAGTTCGGTCAATGTTATTACGCCAAATGTAATCAAAATTCAGGGATACAACACAACAAATTTTATAGTCACCGGAAAGTCGAGTTCGGTAGTTTTTGTGATCCCCTAAGGATTTGCGTTACCTGTGGAGTTTACTACTGTGGATTTTTTAGCATATAGTTTCTATGGACCTTTCAAAGAGCGCAAAAAAAAATTATTGTAGTGTTAGTGTACACAGCTCACGAAGGTGTAGCTGTCAATATTGTTGCTAATGAACATTGTGTTGTCATTTTTGAATTCCAAATATTTTGTCTGAATTAATTGTTTTTGATAGTGATAAACAACCAATTGAAATAAAAAAGTTAAAATATTGAATAATATTGTGAAAATAAGTGCATCAAGTGAAAATATTCGGTCGAAAAAAATTTTGTTTTGACAGCAGTAACTGAGCCAAATTAACAAAACTGGTCTGTCTCTCGTTTGGATAGGTATATAAAGAATTGATAAGTTGCTGTGCTGTGCTGTTTCTAATAGATGCACGCATTTGAATTGAACGTTTTGGATTTTTGACACATTGTTTGCAATCGAATCGATCTATGATTTTTAATCAAGATGCCAATCGGGGCGTAGCAGTATTTTCTTTTGATCTTTGCAAGTAACACTCAACGTGAAGCTAGCTGCACTTGCGACAGAAGCTAACTTCATTGCTAGCAAATTCAGCTGATTTCATTCATAAATTTACCAAAATCAGATGACTTAATTGAAAAGTTTAAAAATCAGCTGATTTTTTTGCAATGAAGTCAGCTTCGGTCGCAACGGCAGCTAACTCCACGTTGAATATTACTTGCAAAGATCAACACACATTTTAACAGGCTGATATACTGACAAAAATCTGATATTAAGTGATGTAGCCTACTACTATGGAGATCAGTGCATCAGCCTGTTAAAATGTGCGTGAAAGTTTTAAGCGTCAGTGAAGATGCGCATTCTATTCAGCACAGTGGTTTTTAATCAGTGTCTGCGGAGACGAGTTTTAGAATCACAAGAACTAAATTGTAATTTAAGAGCAATACGTTTTCGAATGATTTTCGGAGGATAGTAAAGCATTTCGTTTGGGAAGATTTTCGGGAAACCAAAATCACCAGGAATTCAGACTCAATTTCTATTTTTCGCTTATCTGTGAGTATTTTCCCCCGCTTCCCGGTGAGTTCTGTTTCCCTCTTGCCGCTGAGGTCGATTTCCCGCTTCTGGGTAAGTTCTACTTCTCACTTTCAAAAATCTCGCAAAGAGATCCGATTTTATGCATATCACGACTGTTGTCGCAGAGTACTAAATGAAATCTGCCGTGCAAATCATAAAAACCTTGATGTGAGATTTTCATATATTTTCTCTCACAAATCATGGGCGCGCGGTAGCGATGCGCCCGTGACGCAAGTCCCCATACGAACAAAAAATTCGGAAAATTTTTTTTCGTAGACTTCGGAACCATATATACAGCTAAGTTTTGACTTTCCCCCTTTTGCGACGTACCCCCCGGAAAATATTTTTCCTGGATTCTACGGAAAATTCTAACTCATAAAAATCGGTTCGGTGGATTACGACCTTTAGAAAATGATCATTTCCTATACAAAAAGTGCTGTTTCATAGAAGCCAAAGATCATATTCCCCAATGGAAACAGTAGCCGCCGCGCTTCGGTTCGGCGGCGGCTCAAAAAAAACTTTTGATATGTTGTAGAGCCACTTAAGGGGATCATTTTCGACCATGGAAGTGGTAGTCGCCGCGCTTCGGTTCGGCGGCTCAAAATAATGCAAAATATTACGTTCATAACGAAAACCCTTTTTAAAAGGGAAACGTGACGCAAGTCCTCGTCCCTTCTTCCAAAACAACTGATATCAATTTGGGTGACGCTTACAGCTTCCGAACGCAAAAAATTCTTTTGAAATACATATTTTCACTTTTGATTAAAAAAATTCGCCACAAATGCCGGACCTTCCAATGTTACAGTAGTGACGCATTTTTTTAATCAAAAGTGAAAATATTTCAAAAGAATTTTGTGCGTTCCGAAGCTGTAAGCGTCACCCAAATTGATATCAGTTGTTTTGGAAGAAGGGACGAGGACTTGCGTCACGTTTCCCTTTTAAAAGGGGTTTTTGTTGTGATTTTAATTTTCAAGAAATCTTCGCATAAATGGATAGCCTACAGAAAAAATTATCGCTATAGCTGCATGCAACAAATTAGCATCCTACCCGCTTTCCGAAAAATGATTGTGAAACACAATTTTTGCATCTAGACAAAGAGTTGCGTCAGTCTATCTCATCTTCATTTACATCTAAAAACCGTAGTTCTTTTTGTATTGATGAAATTAGAAAGGCCGTTTGTCTACCTCATTTTTTTGATCGAAGAAAGAAACGCTCTAAAAAGTTATGACAAAGTTTCAACCGTTTTTTAGTTATCTGAAATCTACAAACATCGACTTAATATTGTTGCATATAATGTAGAGTCGAGTGACAATACAATCGATTCGTTTTGTACGGTAACAATGAACTTTCGGATGAATATAATTCATTTCCACTGTTAATATAGCCGCCGATGAGTAAAATGCGGTAAATGCGGGTAGCAAAATGTTCGTTACTAAAACATTACACACCGAAACAAAAACGTTTCGATGTCACTGAATAAGTGGAAAATATAATAAAGAGAAAAATGACGTCATCATCAACACGAAATAAAACGTTGGAAATTTCGTTCAACGAAATTTATACCCGAAAGTCGAGGAAATCGTGAGGTATAGAGAAGAATTCACATTTCATTATTACAAAAACGATGCCTATTTTCAATCTACGCCTAAAACAATTTTTAAATACAAAAAAAAGTTTCAATCGCAACAATCAACAACTCCGCAGTATTATTACATACAAACAAACAACCAATTTTCAATAAAACATGATATACACCTCTATGGTTGGTACTCGCATTATCGATATAAATGTGTATAGCGAGCGAGACATGCTCAAAATTTGATTTCGTTGTTGTAATATGTTGAATGACGAAAAGAAAGACAGACAGTCGTGTTGTGTTTACTTGTTCAACAAGAAGCCATGTATCAACGCCACTCCACCCTAACTTTACCTGACGAAAAATTGAAGAATTTCGTAAAGAAAATATTGAACAAATACCGTGGGCATTGATACGAATGAAGACACGATCGATATGGGAAAAATGTTATTTTCTGCATTCAATGAAAATGTTCAACGAGAAGCCTAAAACGTATTACAAAATCATGTTACATACAAATGGCCACCTATCTGTCAAATTAAATGTGGTGTGTATGAACAGTACAGTATGAACGCTTCAAATGCATTGAAGATTGGTAAAGTTACGTCGCAATAGACCAGCAATAATATTTTTTCTTTTCGTTAAATAACATGCCATCGAACTGCTAAAGAAGTTAGTAAGATTTTGTCATTTTTTTCTTTGATAAAATTCAAAGAAAATTTCAAAGAAATTTTCTTCATAGCAAAAATGCATGGATTAACCGAGGGGCATGGATACACTTACGCGTATTTAATTTTTTTTCAGTGATTTAAAGACTTTATTGAGTTTGGGATCAGTTGCAATTTCAGGTTGACTATATTTTTGCTGTGCGCCGCGTATATACGAGAAGAATTTCTCAATATGAAAAAAAAAATGTAAATAATTTCAAACATACGTTTTATCGCTAAATGATGAGATGGACACAATGGCGGTTGAAAAAGGGTTTAATAAAAAAATTAGATTTTCATTCGTTCAAGTAAACAGAGTGTCTAATTGAAACGTTTTTTGGAAATTTTTTGAAGATTTTCTTCAGTATTTTCCGTACTTGACCTTTAAAACGTTTAGGGTTCGTTAATTACATTAATTGTTGCAAGCGTTCACATTCATAGCACGTATACACAACGCGCTAAAATCAATGAAATTATTGTAATTACAATAATCCATCCGAAAAGGGAAACAGCACCAATTTGAATGTTTTTCTTTGAATTTTCACGCGAAACCGCGCAAACACGTTTTCCATGGCATTATCACGAAGCACATAACAATAGTTGCAAACGGTACAAACTAAGCATCGCTTAACCTATATTTTTTTTTTTCGCCATGAATTTTACGACGAAAAATTAATGAGAAAATAGTTTTGAGTTTTTTTGAAACCGATAACAAGTTGATCCGAATATCTTTTATCAAAAAGTGCAATTTTACTGACCTGATTTGAAGGCCGGCCTCGTTTTTCTAATTCTATTCTTTTCTCCATTTTTTCAAAGTTTTCTGATAAATTATCACGAAGAAACGGTTATTTTGAATTTTATCCGACCAGTTATTGAGGTTTCACTTTGAATAATTCACCAATTGCCAATGAAACGAAGTCAATTCTGTCTCAAAAAAAACTTATTTTAACCACTCTAGAATCTTTGCTGGCAAAGTCGCAACAAACAACAGCTTCAGAGAAAACAGAAAAATGACATATTGAAAGTGAATCAGATCGTTGGATTCATTTAGTTCATTGTCGATATTACAGAACTTCTAAATTTATGATTAGTCGATCGTTTGAATTTTGCGAGGGAATAAGAAAATCACCTATTTCCGGTGTGATATTCGTATTCCGTATTTTTGCAAACTTTAATAGTTATTTTAGTAACAAGGATGGAAAACGAGGATTTCCCGAATCTGTGTGTATTTGTATACCGAGAGAGTAGTTGTAACACATTCACACGAGTGTTACAATACTCTCAAGGTATACAAATACACACAAACTCGGGAAATCCGAGTTTTTCATTCTTGTCACGGAACTGATTTTTTATTCGTTACGAAGGTCCATACATACCACGGAGCACATAAATCGAATTGAACATCAGGTAAAAAAATGTTACACAACACTAAAAATTCACACATTTTGATACAACATACAAACACGAAAAATTTCTTTACGGTTTGTTTTGTTTATTTGCCGTGTGGGTCCAATAGTTGGTTTTGTTTTTCGGGTTAATGCACCAACAAATGAACAAATAATCAAGTAAAATTCTTGGCTATATTTCGAGCATCGTTTTTGCTCTTCATCAGACATCAAAGACGTAATAGTATATTACAGAGGAACACTGTTATGAGTAATATTACAGGTGTGCGATGTTTACGGAAACGTGCACCCACAAGGTAAGTTGAAATCTACAAAACATCTTATTTCATAAAAATCAATTCAAGTTTTAAATTTTGTTATGTTCACTCTACGAACGAATCAAAGTTGCGCGTGCCAATTCATTCATGTTTCTATGAAATGACTTTAGTTGTCGGTTAAATTTTTTTTTGAGTATCGAGATTTAATTCGAGTTTTTCATCTTTATTGAGAACTTATAGGCGGCCTTAGGGAGCACATGTTTTGCCGAGAATTGAGTTATGTCATAGGCAGGACATTCGTTTCCGTAAAATACCACAAATTTAAGACTAATATTGTCGATGTAAATTCAACGTACCGGGTGGTATACGTTAAAAGTTTGTGATTCTCAAATTTCTTAAATTTGTGGTATTTTACGGAAACGAATTTCCTGCCTATGACATAACTCAATTCTCGGCAAAACATGTGCTCCCTAAGGCCGCCTATAAGTTCTCAATAAAGATGAAAAACTCGAATTAAATCTCGATACTCAAAAAAAATTTAACCGACAACTAAAGTCATTTCATAGAAACATGAATGAATTGGCACGCGGCAACTTTGATTCGTTCGTAGAGTGAACATAACAAAATTTAAAACTTGAATTGATTTTTATGAAATAAGATGTTTTGTAGATTTCAACTTACCTTGTGGGTGCACGTTTCCGTAAACATCGCACACCTGTAATATTACTCATAACAGTGTTCCTCTGTAATATACTATTACTATACCAAAACAAACACGTCGCATAATCTTTACCGACTACTCATCTGACTACACGTACGTTAAGAGCCATTTACCTATCGCATCGCACACCGTTTATATCAACTTACCGAGTGGGTACACGTTAAAAAATCAAAATCAAATTTATCACAGACGTTTAGCCATGCTCCTGTACTCTACGGAACATTGCACTCAATTGAAACTAGTTTTGTTAGTTAACTTCGTCGGTTGTCACATTTTGGCGGTTCTTTGGTTTTGAATGACGGAAAATTGATGACGGAATTTAACGAAAACAAATCAATTTCTACATTCTGACCATTTCATAAGAAAATCTGGTTGTTTACATTTTTCTCCGCAACGCCATTTCAAATACATTTTAAGAAGCCAACCAACACGACAGCCACCTTTACGCTTCCACAGTTGTATGACCACTATATGATGATAGTGTATACAAATAATACACACACGCATGTAAATGCTGTGCGTACATTCATACGTTATAAGAAAAACTTAACAGAAAGTACATGGCTCGTACATGGTATTATTGGAGGTTCAGAGAACTTAGTGTGTTTCTCCATGGCCGGAAAAAATCCTACTTATACAGAGACATTTAAGTGTGGGGTTAAATTCGATATTTTCCGAGAGCAAAAGCATGTCAGAAACTCGTGTTTTCGATTCGTAACAAATGAAAAAAATTTGCTTTTCGATTTTTGGACCCGTACGAAGTTCAAAGGTCCTATACGTTTACTACAAACAATTTTTCAAGTTCGAAGATGAATAAATTCGGCCAAATAGTTCCGGAGATATCGTCGAAGAAGTGGAGGTCGGACATGAAATTTTCGAGGGTCGAAGAAACTCTTTCGCAAATATCTCTGCAAGTATAGCACAGAAATTCCTCACTTTGGTGTCAAATGAAAGCATTTGATGTCACAAAACTATGAAAAAATTTGTGTGGCAATCGGGTCAGGAGTCTGGGCACTATGACCAATGGAATGGACGAAAATGAGTTTCTCGACCATATACGAAAACAGTTTTTCGTCTATATTTCCTTAACTATGCAATATGGAGCTTTACTGTCAAAGGCAAAGTTGTAGAGAATTACATTTAAGCGAACACGTGTTTAAGTGTTTTGGGGAAATGTGGCCCAATCGTGATATATGGCCACTTCCATAATTGGGCAAGATGACCCAAATCTCCAGAACTGTGAGAGGTAGAAAGTTGCTTACAAAGGCAAAGTTGTAGAGAATAAAATTTTAGAGACCACGTGTTTCAGGGTTTTGGGTAAATATGCCATAATCCTGGGATATGACCACTTCTAGAATTAGGAGGGATGACCCATGTCTCTAAAACTATAATAGGTAGAAAGTTGGTTCCAAAGGCGAAGTTGTAGAGAATAAAATTTTAGAGAACTCGTGTTTCAGGGTTTTTTGGGAAAATGGCCCAGTCCTTTGATATAAGCTATTTTCTATGGATGAAAAGAACGGAAAACGTTGGATTGTTTCCTTATTTGTATATTTAGATACGCTTGAGTCTATTTGCCACATCTATTCTGTTTGCCACGTCTATTATGATACGTACGGGTCTTTGGTTATGTTTATCAAATTACCTCCATTTATTGAGCTCACAACTTTCTTTCCATCACATTTGTCTTCAGCCAATAATTGATGAAACTAATAATCAAGTGGATTGATGTCATGCTGAGAAGCAGATCGATCATAGCAAACTTTATCAACTCAAGCTGTAAGGAAGTGTTCTGTCGCCTATTCTGTGGAATATGGTAATAAATAGCATACTATGCCAGCTTAATGAAGCAGGGTACAACGCTGAGGGCTTTGTCGATCATCTAGTCATATTGATCGTCGGGAAAATCGAAAGTACACTCTATTCGTTGATGACCCGAGCTCTGAAGATAGTTAGCAAGTAAACCCGCTAAATGCTCAGAGTGGTTCACTGGTTATATAATGGATCATAAAACCGATGTTGTTCTATGGATGCAACTTGTGGTATCATAGGATTAGGTCAGGTATATTGAATTCCGAAGTGGACCATGACCAGGGGATGATCTTGATGGGGATAACAGGGGTTCTAAAGTCTACCCCTAGCAGAGCACTGAAGATTCTTACCGACTTTCTCGCGGTTGATTTATATGGAGAGCAAGAGGCCTTGGCTACGGCGAGGAAACTTCTTAATTTAAATTGCTGGAAGAGCTCTGCGAAAATTCCAAAAGATTATTACACACTGACTCCAGAATTGGAAATGCATTCAGACAAATGCAGTCAGTACTTCTTTGATAGGATGTTCAAGGTCTCTTTTCCAAATAAGGGATCTTGGCTGGCAGGTAATACGATTTCTGATGCGGAAGTGAATGTATTCACTGACGAGTCGAAAATGGATGGGGATACAGGGGCAGGGGTGTCATCCGCTTTCCATTGTATCGAAAAATCTATACCCTGAGACCGATGATTTTTATTGTCTACTTTCGCATTCGAAATGTAAAATGCAATAAATTCAAGTACCAAAAAATGTCTTTTTCTGCTTTTTTTTCATACATTTTTGCGTAGCAACAAAGAGAAGACTCGATTCGTTATGTCGAAAATCAAACATCCATGCGCAAAACGCAATGATGAAAGTATATTGACTTCACTTTACTGACAAATTTTTATTACAGCATCTCATTCATCAAAACGACTTACTTTCCATTTCCGCTATTAATAATTTTTTGCCAATCTTTCCAGCTCATTTTATCTGTTATATGTGGTAGATATTCTGGTGAATCTTGTGGCTTTTTCGAATCGAAGCGCGATTTTGGAGAGCCATAACGATGTATTGGATCAGAAATTGATTTTTCACCATATTCTATTGGTGGAGCAGGTGGCGGGTTAAATGGAAAGAACGGCATCCGACTGAGAGCGGGTCCAGAAGGAGCTTCTACTCTTACTCGATCCCCGTTGAAAATGTCATCATTAGGCGTCATAAGATTTTTGTCTTTCGTGTAGACTTCTGTTACAAACTAGGATTTTATTCGTTAATTTAGATGAGGTAGAAAACAGGAAGTCGATAAACTTACAAGTGTTAGGACTGCAGTCCCAATCAGATATTTCAATATCATTTTTACTTGAGCTGAAGTAAAAGAATTCAATAAATTTCTTGATTGCTTTCTCGAAAATTTTAACACGTATTAACTGATATCGTGTCAGTGGATAAATGAATATGAGTGACAAAAAAATATTTAAAAAGGTGCAAAAAATGAGTAGATACATAAATAATGAATAAACATCGAATTTCTTGTAGAACAACACACTTGTTTAGCTTTTGGCGACTTTGCGGAAATGTTTGCCGGGAATCGAACCGATACACATTCGCTACCCTTCTAAAGAAAAACTCGATTTCAAGCGTTGAGCTTTTTTTTAAGAAAAAATATTCGTTTACGTTTTTTCCTTAGGTTTCGAAAGAAGCTCATAAAACTTGTGATTCTCACACACCAAAACATTGATGTAAACAGTGATTACACCTCGGATTACACAAAAACTATTTTCTTCTTTCTCCTTCCAAATCGATAAACACTAAACCTTTCAGTTAACTCACATATACTACTTTCATTACATTACAATCAAATAAATCATAATTACAGCGATGGTTTCATAAGCTTGTGCACCTTTCTTATCTCTCTTTTCACGTATTCGCTTATATTTTTTGTTCAAGTTTTGTTGTAAAATGCGTTTTTTGATGATTG
Organism: Pseudolycoriella hygida; assembly: GCA_029228625.1. Classification (NCBI taxonomy): domain Eukaryota; kingdom Metazoa; phylum Arthropoda; class Insecta; order Diptera; family Sciaridae; genus Pseudolycoriella; species Pseudolycoriella hygida. The sequence goes on from WJQU01002905.1 coordinate 17,278, forward strand.
AGACGAAACGTTGCACAACGCGCTATGTATGGAGATGCACGAGCTGATCACATGTATATGGAATGTCGAGGAGTTACCGGAATAGTGGAAGACCAGCATACTTTGTCCCATACACAGGAATCGCTCTTCTGAACATTGCTTACAATATATTTGCAAATATTCTTTACCAACGCCTTCATCCATACATGGAAAACTCTGCAGGTGAATACCAAGATGGTTTTCGTGTAGGTCGTCCAACATCGGACCAGCTGTTTAATATCAAACAGATCTTGGAGAAGTACATACAATGAGTACAACGTTGAAACACACCATTTGTTCGTCAACTTCAAGGCGGCCTATGACAGTGTTAGAAGAAGTAAGCTATGGAGAGTCATGAAGGAGTTTGAAATTCCCAACAAATTGATCTCGCTAACGGAGCTAATATCCGAGTAAGGATCCGCAATCAACTGTCAGAGATCTCGACATTGAGGAAGGAGATCCTCTTGCAACACTGCTATTCAATTTGACCCTCGAAGCAGCCGTACGAACCATGGACACAGACTCCAGCGGCACTATTTTCACCAAGTCCAGTTAGTTGCTTTGAACGAAGTATGGATGTTGTTAAAGACAAGTTTATGGCCTAGGAGAGGAAAGGGTTGGGTTGGGTTGGGTTGAAGGTCAACGACGAAAAAACGGAATACATGATACACGGAATCGGTATCAGGAAGATAACGTAACGATCGACACAAGAAGTTCCTTGGATCGGAGCTGAACACTACAACGACATCGCGGACGAAATAAAGAGGGGAGTAACTTTGGGCAACCGGAGTTATTACAGCCTGCTGTCAATTTTGAAGTCCAAGTCAGTAGGCAGACGAAAGGTACTGCGTACAATATTGGGACCAGTATTCGACTGAAAACTGAACCGATGGCGCAGACGATAATAATCACGAGCTCAGATAGCTTTTTGGAGAGCCCGAGACATAGTCAGAACAACGAAAAAAAACTGACTACGTTGGCTCGGTCATGTACAACAAATGGACGAACATCGCATTACGAAAAAAATTCTGAAATCCAAACCTGAGGGCAAAAGGAGTGCAGGGCGATCCAAATCCCGGTGGAGCGACGCTGATTTTGCCAACTTAAGAACTGTGGGAGTAACCACCTGGGAGACGTTGACTGCGGATATAATCGGTTGGAGAAGACCAAGACCCTTAATAGGTTGGGCTTTAAGGTGGCACAAAATTTAGAAGTGAATGTGGGGCAGCATGACGAGAGGAAGGATTGAGATTTTGTGACAAAGAAAGCAAATCCTTTTGTGTAGACTTTATAAAGTAATTCTGTTGTAATTCTCTTGTGAAAAATCTGTCCTGCAGTTAGATCATTTAAAGGAAGAACATCGAATGAAAAAGAAATTTCTTTTAAAAGGTTCATCAAGCTTTTATATGGCATATGTTTAACTGATCGCCGAAAAATAAATTTTTGATCATCGAGAAATACAGTTTTGATCACCAGGAAACTGAAACAGTCCTATTTAAGGTCAGATGTATTTCCAAACATTTTTTTAATGCTGTAATATATTGCTGTTTTTCAAGAAGATGCGGTAGATTGATCTTTTGACCACTTCGTGTAACTGAAAGAATTATTTGTAACCAAGCTACCCTTCCTATTATCACTCCTAGAACTTGAAGAAGCGGGCTGGTGCCAAGAAAAAGACTGTTTTGTATTGAAGTACTCGTCATGTCCTCTGTTTTGCCGCACTTACATTTTTGGCACCAAGCCTGTCTTCAGAATAACGAATGTGACTTAAAATCGTAAATTATTCTTTTTCATTTGAGCCACTGACTTCGCCTATGTCATCTTCACCCAAAACCGTATGAAAGAATTTAGTTGATGGAGTCACTAGCAACATTTTGCTGCAAAAAAAACTCTTTTATCTCATAAAAAAGTGTCAATACACTTACGCAGAGTGGTGTCATTGTTCAGTATGAGAACATCAATACTTGTTGCTTGCCGCATTCTTGTAATGAATATTTAAACGACGAAACGGAGTGCATGTGCAAGGAATTTTTCGGAACCCGAACGGAACAGAAATGCTTTAATTAATATTGTGTTCATCGTGTCAAATAATTAAAGATCGATTGACCCATTTTTTCTCCAAAGTATTCTTTGTGAAGATTAATTGACTTCCCTAACTAAACAGTCAGCATATTTATTCAAAAAAATGGAAAACAAGTGCTCGAAGATGTTCGATAATGTTTTGCATTTTATGTGTCTGTCGTAAATAATCTTTTCACTGAATAGTACGCATGCGATTTTCTCAAGTGTGTAATATTTTGCAATTGACAAAGCTATCGTTGTCAGGGAAGCCAATAAATAAAATTGGCCTGGCAAACTCAATTTCATCCAAATAACAATTTGTTCTTTTAACATTAAAAACACAATCCTTTTGCATCGTCATAAATGGATTAATTTTGTATTGTTACCTTTCGTTCACTAAAAAAATTAAAAAAACTTCGCAAATTTAACATCCTGTTTTCCTACACCACATGCAAAAGGATTGGAACACTCGTTTGTTCATGCAATTTCGTTAGCACGAAACAATATTGTGGGACAGACCATTTTGCCGAATTTTCCATTTCTATGTGATTTCATCAAAAAAAAAATCGAAAAGAATGGGAAATCATGTTTCAACATTGGGTTATGTTATAAAGTTGGAATAAAATTGTTACTCGAGGTGTACATACATAAGCAATTGGAAAAGATTGAAACTTTTTTAAAATTTGTTTCATGTTTTTTATCAAATAAAAAATATTGTTTTGAACAAAAAAAAGTGTTCTACAGTGTGGCTCAAAAATTCTACATTATTCTCCAAAGACTTAAAAAAATCAATATCCAAACTAAAGGCTTTTTAATTAAAAAGCTTTTTTATGTTTAGTGGAATGTGAAATGTGGAACGAATATTGAGAATGTTCCACAGCAATGCTGAAAGTATCTGGCAATATCAGTAAGCCAGATATAGAACTTTGATTTCAATTCATAAGAAAACGAGATATTTTCGAAGCACACCGTAGAACGATTTTCTGTTGGTTATCATTTTTTGTATCGATAGAAAATATAAAATGATTTTCACTTTCAAACTCAATTGTATATGCCATGCATAATAGAAATGGTTTTACGGCCATCTGTTCGGATCCCACTATAGAGGCGACCGTATACTATAGCACCAGAATCAGAACGTTCAGTGCGAAATGAGATGTTGCATGGAAAGGTTGTTATCGTTCCGCAACATTTTTTTATAACAATACCAATATAAAAAAGAAGTCCTTTCACTTGCCCCGTAAAACATGAGTTTCAAAATATGTACACAAGTGAGATTAGAGTGGTGTGATTTTAATAGGCTCGTGTAGTTTTCCACTGATCATAAAAATAGGTAAACGAAAATATTGTTTTATAGAGTGTATTTAATGTCACAATAACACTTCCTTTTGGTAACTGTTTCTGGTAAATTGAGTCGTGCTAATTGTGTGTTGATTATCAAATATTCATATTAGAATCAAATCAAATGAAAATTAATTAGAAAATGTCACGCAAATTTTGCGCTAACATTTGGTGTGACAGAAATCGTCTAATTAAAAACTTTCCTTCGTTTTATCTGCGAGAGGATCTGTTCGCATTTTATCTGTATGCATGAGGGATGAAGTTATCTTGATGTTATGAATGGCAACATTAAAAAAAATTTATGCTCAGTGTATAAGGCTGCGTATAAGAAGGCCCTGGATGAAGAAGAGCTTTTTCGTTTCAACAGAATATCGATTTGAACTAAATCGTATATTCCATCAAACAAAATATCGAAGTGAAAAATGTTCGCATGCATCACAGGTTCTTCATTCGGTGTGTTCTAAACTGACAAATTTAAATTATTCTTCATAAAAGGGATGGAAGGATTATGTGTTACGTAATTAAAAAAAATGTGGAGTTTTTGTGATCAAGTACCTTTCTTACCTCAGCTGGTAACGAAATCTTTTCGCAGTTATTTTCCTTCGCAGACCTAAAGTACATTAACATCAAAGATTCCGTTCAATGGGTATTTTCTTTTGAGTTGAATAAAGTGGTAAAGGGTAGATGAAGGATTGCGGCTGATTGATGGGTGCGCAATTAAAATGTTGGTGTGTAATTAATCTGGATGTCCGACCGGTGCACGTTTGTTCCACAACCTAAATTATTATCCAATGTGGGTTGAGAGTAGGCTGGGGTTGGATTTTGATGAGTTAGGAAACAGGTTGAAAGAGGTAAATTGAAATTATAAAGCCCCTACTTTTCGCAAGCAAATTTCAATGTTCATAAGGAAAATATCAAAACTTTTCCATCTATTCAAAGCAGGAGTTTTTTTTCTGCTTTTGAATTTTTCAAATTGTATGAAATAGAAACTCATGAGCTTTTCCTTTAGCTTACCTTGTTAATTTTAAGGCCCCTAGCCTTTACTTGGTATATAAATAAATGTGAATTGAAACTTGCCTTCTACCTTGGAACGACTGTTCCTTTTGTGTGTGCGACTACTCACCGGCATAACTTACTACTATTTTTAAGAAGTACGCACTTACTTTTTATCAAGGTAGACACTATTCGCACAATGTTACTCGTTACTCACCTAGTCTTCGTGACATTATTTAGTAAAAGAAAAATTCCTAAGCGTCGTCGTCAGCCACCTAGTTCTTGTGATATTTTGCAAAAGGAAAAGCTTCCTAGTTTTGTTAGTCACCTAGATTTTTGTGGCGCACTATGTGTGGAAAGCCTTTTCGTTTTATCAATCGTTTAATAGTTCGATGGTAGTTCTTCGATGTTTTATTTCGGCAATACAAAAAAAAATTTCCGTATGTCGTTACCACTTCATCTCGAGCAAATCCTCTTTCCGATCTTGATTAACGTTTTTCTCTTTCCCCAATATTAGGGTAGAGTCTTAAAAACACTTCAAGGATTTGGGGCTAGATTATTATTTACTACCTTCCCTGATTGCTGGTTCCCGAAATATTTGTTTTGCTGTGATAGTTGTAAGGTGAGTGTAATGTCTACTTGTAGCAAAAGTAGTGGGAGTAGAATACCGTCGTTTCATAAGAATGCCCTTTACCGATAAGCCGTGTGACAGCTTTCTTTTCAACTACCCGTCTGGGCTTGAATCAGTTCTGTTGCGGTTGAGTTTTGAAACCTCCCACTGGCAACTGTATCGAATAATAGAAAGAATAATAAATTGAAGAAATAATAGAATAATAATTGATAGACGAGCAAATCCCTGTGCCATTGAGTTGCTCTCGTCTACAAGGTGGTCGAAACTTTGGAATGATGTTCGAAGATGGGAAAAATTGCTGAAGAGATTCCAGAGATACGACCAAAAATATACCTCTGCAAGATATGCACCGAAGATAATAATCAAGGTGTCGGTAAGGGTCTTTTTATTGTGGATCTAAGTCGTTCTACTCTACTCTACCTATTTGAAGATTTTCCACCACGTTTACTATTAACTGAAGTCTGAATTTTTTGTCTCGACTCGAATTCTCACATTTGAGTGAGCAAGTCAAGTCTGAAATTTGAGAAAATGGAACTCCAGTTTGTCGGACTGTTTTAAGGCGGTTTGTTGAAACTTGTAATAAAGGAATTAGGTATGAGTTATTACAGCGCCTTCCCGAAACATCAAATCTCTTGTTTAAAACAAAAGGTTTGTACGTTTGGTATGAAATTCGTTTTGGATGCGCTGTAATTCATTCTTTACGAAAACACTTAGCTTCTATACAAGAGGTCAATAAAACACACTCAACGCATTATTTTTAATATTCCAAGTTTATGTTTAGCGTTGACCGTTGACGCGACTATAAATCATAAGTAAAGCTAATGTTTTTCTTTAATTTATTGAGTTTCAAACAAATGGAAAATTTCTTGTGAAGTCAATAAACAACGTCAATTTAATTTCCAAAACAATTTCCACAAGTGGTTGTGCTGAATGAAAATTACATTTATGAATAAGTTACACAAAATTCATTTGCCAGCTCGTTATCAATTTTTATTATCTTAAAATATAAAATAGACACATTACCAAGAGAAATAGGGTGCTCCACTTAGCGTAATAATTTCACTTCTGTACCATACAAGGTTACTTTAATCATAAAAAATTTCTTTCCCTTACGTTGAATAATGCTGTGACCCTTTCTCATTTTATGATTCAATGGATTGGTAATTTAGTTATCTACGAAACGTGTGATGGAGCCAATAGTCGTAAAATTGTACTCTGATGTTCGATGTCGCAGAGTTGCTTTGGCTTTTGAGTACAATTTTTAGTGTATTTCACGCGTTCAAATATTGGGCTAATCACATTATGTGACAATCTCTGTAGGTAAGATAAATATATCAAAGAAAAATTAGAGAGAAAGGGAAGAGCAAAGGTCTGGCATTAGCGCGTCGTAGCAAATCTGAGTTTGTGTTATTCACAC
>WJQU01002908.1:0-25000 GCA_029228625.1 Pseudolycoriella hygida
CTCTACATTGAAGGACCGCTGAAGTTGGCTTCAGTTGCTTGAAGGGCGCTCTGGCTATCAGAGCAAATGAAAATGGCTTGGTTTTGAGTTTCGGTAGATATGAGCTCTTTGCAACACTGCGTGGTTCCGTAGATCTCTGCCAGGAATATGGATGCATATAGTCCGAGGGCGTATGATTTGCCAATCCGATATTGGGGCCAGTGAATACCAGCTCCAGCAAGCCCATTGTACTTCGAGCCATCTGAGTACCACGTTAGACGGTCCCGTTTTGGAATTGCAGTGTCGTTTGCCCATGGGTGAATGGGTGATTCCCTTACGCTCCCACAATGCCGAGTGCCCGTAGTTCGACTTGATCAGCAGGGACGATTGATTGAGTCTAAGGTGGGTAGCTCTCGCCATGGCTTCGATATGTATGTGCAGTGGTTCAATGTTTAACAAAGCTTCGAGTGCGGCAGTAGGAGTTGTTTTCATACATCCTGTGATGCTTATTAGCGCTAGTCGTTGCTAATTGCTTTTGAGCCGTTCCTAATTTGCATCTGGGCCACCAGATGAACGCCGCGTATGATAACTTTGGCCTTACGATAGCAGTGTAGATCCATGTCATTACTTTCGGGCTGAGCCCCCAATTTTTACCAATGGTCCTGCGACAGCTCCATAGGGTAGCTGTAGCCTTACGGATTCGATTATGTAGGTGAATATTCCAATTCATTTTTACATCCAGGTCCAGGCCTAGTAACTTAGCAGATGGAGAGAGGTTAATATCTTTCCCAAAAATTTTTGGGGCTTTAAACCCCACTATTTTCTTATTCCTGTTAAATAGAACCAATTTTGTTTTCTCTGTGTTTACTGTTTGCTCGTGATTGTTGCACCAGTTTTCGATGACTTTGAAGGCCGATTGCATCAGTTCACATAAGGTGCTTACAAAAAGGCCGATAACTATAACTGCCAGGTCATCTGCAAAACATTGAGCGAAGTATCCTGCGTCATTAAGGTACTTTAAAAAGCTATCTTTCACCATAATATAGATCAAAGGAGGTAGAACTCCTCCTTGAGGGCATCCTTTGATTGTACGAACTATAATCGTTACTGATCCTAAGCTGGCTGAAACTACTCTGCTGCTTAGCATGGCGTATATCCAGCTTGTGGTGGTGCTATCAATTCCATCTCTAGTACACGCGTTTGTTATGGAACCGAATTTCATGTTGCTGAACGCGTTCGACAGGTCGATGAAGCCTCCCAGAGCAAACTGTGAATGACAGATCGCTTTTTCAATTTTATTTACCGTATGATGGAGAGCACTTTCTACTGATTTACGGGGTTGATAGGCGTGCTGATTAGGGTGAATTTTGAAACTTCTCAGTGGACCATCCCTAAGTTTTCCAGGGTTTTTAGGAGGAACGAAGTTAGGCTAATAGGGCGAAATGATTTAGGTACAGTGTACGTTTCTCGGCCCAATTTGGGTATAAAGGTAACTCTTACCCCCCTCCAGACCTGAGGGATGTGAATAAGTTGAATGCTAGCCATAAATAATTCGTAGATCGTGTCAACAATCAAGTGAACACTTTGTTGCAACATTATAGGAATTACGTTGTCTTCTCCTCCAGACTTAATTGGTACGAAGGAATTCACTTTCCATATGATCTTATCTTTCGAAATGGCTAGAGATTTTACTAGTGATGATGCTGCTGGCTTCTGGAGGAAAGCTTTGGGGGCAATTTTACTATGAGAAATTTTTGCTAAATGTTGCGTTGTGTGTTTAAATAAAACTTTTGGCTTGAGGTGAATTTATTTGGGTTCCAAAAATGTAATGGGGTCGGGTTCGAATCGATCGGCTCAATTTTACGCCGTGTCCGAAAATAAAAAAAATCAAAGTAGAAATTATATGTATTTTGTATTTTCATAAATTAATAAATAAATATTTACAAATATCAATACCTTTGATCCAAAGTAGCATTTTACGTCGACAGTAACTTTGGTTAATTTCATATGCTCAAAACGATCACTAACTTCTTCGTACATGCGCAACTTTCAGTTGCTTGTGTACATACACATGGTACCTTGTTATTCAATTTTTACTTAAATTTAATATTAGAAATTGAACGTAACGAAAAAATCTTCAAAATAAATAAAGCGAACAAATGGAATGGAAGAAATGACACAAAAAAAAACCTAAAAATTTAATTTGCAATGAATTTTAAATGACGACCTTTACGAAGTAGAAGATCAAGTTTTAAGTTTTTTGTCCGTTTTTATGCATCGACCTCGATAACAAATTTCCGTTTCATGTGAGACTTCTGTCGATGTTGACGTCGCATAAATCACAGAGTTCATCAGATTTTGATGGAACGAAGACGTTGCCTCTGTCACAACCTCTTGCGGTTTGATGGCTTTACGATCGAAGTCTTCGTCTGAAATTTTATTCAGAGATTTGTTTCGTTCGATTGTTGTGTACTGTTGCATTTTTAATGGTAAATTGTTTTCCTGGTAGTCGTAGTCATGGTCAATGGTAAATAGATCTGTGAGCTTTTGTTTCACTTCCGAAAATATGTCGCTGGATTGTGGTTCTTGATCGTCTTCACCGTTTTCGTCGTGCGTATCAGTAAAAATGCGTTCGGTGTCGTAGTCATCATAGTAAGGCGTCTCAGTGAAATGGTCGGTAACCTGCGCGTCAGTTTGATCGTAAGACTGTCTTGTTGTGTCTTCGATTTTCGATTCAACAGATCGAATAGTAGACACAATATTGCTTTGTTCCTCTGGCATAATGGTAGTTGTAATCTCTATTTGAGCTTCTGTAGCAGCTTCGGTCGTTGATGTACTTTCCAATTCAGTTGTTGTGCTAGACGTACCCTCAATCTCCGATGCCATTGAAACTTCAGTGTGGGATTCTTCTTCCGCCAAAGGAGTCGTCGGTTCGAGTTCGACTTTATCCGTGATCGTCTCGATTGTGGATGTTGATTCAAAGTCGAATGGCTTGATTTTCTCAAATCTGTCTTCCTTCAAATCATCATTGGGTATGTGATTGATGTATTGTTGTCCGTAGTTTTGTGATTCAGCTGCCTCGAAGGTGTCAACTGGTCTGACTCGAATTCGTTTCCACACACCCCTACGTTGAGCCTTTTTCTCATCATTAGATTCGGTGAATGTGTTCTTGTGATTGGATGGTAAATTTTCCGAATCTTCCGTTTCAGGTACGATTTCGTTCTTCTTGCTATCAGTGACTATTTCATTGACTAGTTCCTCGAACAGAGTTTCCATTGGGCTAAAAATTTAATCAAAACAAATTAATGATAAGAAACGCAGCACAGACACAGACTGAGGTTAGAAAATTGTGTCTCGATCTCTTGCAAAAAGTCATACTTTTTAGCGTGACAGGGGGAGGGAGGAGTCTAAGAAATTTAATTTTTTGCGTGACGTGCTTTATGAACAGCCACTCACAAATGCAAAGGAGCTTCTTACATTTAAGCAGTGGGGCAATATGGAGTCAATGAACGTGTGTCTCAGCTATTTGATCGATAAAAGTAAGTTAATGTCTCAAGTGCTTTTACCTCTCTTTACTTTTGTCCCCCTCTTTTACGGTTGGCAGCGGTGAAAAATCAAAACTTTGTTTTACGGGAATGTTAAACGATTCCATGTCCTGGAAAACAAAAATTATAAAATAAAGAAGTTGAATTGTTAACGGAAACTCACCTGTTCGCTGTACGATTGGGCCGTCACAATCATTGGTTCATTTTCTTCATTAAAATCCTCTTCCTCATTAGCTTCCGGATCGATAGGCTGGAATGAACTTTGATTCGATTTGACAGACCATCTAGTTTCTTCCGACTTAAGGCCGAAATTTGATCCCGAGTAGCGATGATGATTTTTCTAATTGTAAATTCTATAATTCATTTTACTCAAATTGATTAAGTTGAAAGATCTACCTGCTGATTTCCGCCTCTATGATTTGTGGTAGAAGGCGTCGATTCCTGATAAAAGTCGGTGTTGAATCGACTTATTTGTTGGTAACTATCGTTGTTGGATGAGTCTTCTTTGCCAGAAACAGTGGATGTGACGGGGGAACGGGTGGTCGTTGGTCGACGTTGTCTCAGATCGTTCCTCTTTTTAGTGGTTCGTGCCTGCTGGGTTGTCGTTTCGTAACGAGACCTCGGACGTACCTAATACAAAAAATTACCAACTTTGTCACCAATTTCAAAATTCCACATGCTTACAGTATATCGATCTCTGGATAGTCGCTCTTGTGCTTGTGTAGACCCACTTGTAGGAGATAGAGTTGTGGTTGTACCGAATCGCTGTGTTTTTCGCACGGATTGCCTAAAATTAGGTCTTTGATTCGTATTCTCGGAAACCGTTCTTAACGTTGTCACTGAAACCGCTGTCGTATCCTCTTCTTTAATGTATACATCTCCACGTTCATTTCCGACAACAAACTCATTTTCGGAAGCAGTTTTTGGGGCTTCAGGTGCCACTCTATACGACGAAGATAGGTTTTCTATAGTTGGAGCCTCGGTTGATGGATTCCGATTGATGACTGGGTAGTTTTGTTTCAGAACATCTCTCTGATATTCCAAATTTTCCGACTCTTTCTTGGTGTTTGTATTTTGAAGTCTCAACTGCTGTCGTTCCTCTGGCGTTGGATTATATCTCACTCTACTCGTATTTCTGGCAATAGTTCGAGGAGTTGTCGTTCTGTTTGCATAATGAATCGGTCGTCTACCACGGAATGTAGTCCTTCTAGCTGAGTTGTCCGTTGTACTTGTGCTCGGTGGTTGTGTCGTGTCTGGTCTTCGTCGTCTTGTCTGTGATCGTCTGGGTATGTTAACGGTTTCAGTGGTTGAGGAAAGAGCTTTTTCCGATGTTTCATCCATTAAGCCATTTATTAATCCCGGTAAGGTTTGGACTGGTCGTAGCGTTGATACTCCATTAAATTGATTGTAATTCGATTCCCAGTATTTGTTTCCCACCGATGGATTGGATACGGACACGGGCTCAACAGTTACTTCGTCTATGCCTTTGCTTGATGGCTGACTTTCTGGTGCGCTATTCGTTTGGTCAATTATAGAATATTTGAAGTATTTCACTTGTTCCTCCTCTTTCGGTTTTTCCGAACGAACTTCATCGTAATTTGGTGTTGGTGTGAAGAAAGATATTTTTGCTGGTTTAGCTTCCGTGGAAATGTCTGTACTTTTCGGTATATCGAAGAAGTCATAGTTTGCCGTTGACGACAGTGGTTTCAGAAGATTCTCGAAAGATATAGTGACTGGCGAGTATGAAAATGTTTCTTTGGAAATGCCTTCAGAAGACGGGATATTCGGTCTTATGTGTTGTGAATTTTGCTCACGGAAATGTGATTTCATTTTCAATATTTCTTGAGCTTTCGTGGAGTATTCAACTGGCTTCTCGGTTTGACTTTGGTAAACTTCCTCGACTTTGTTTTCCTTCGAAACGGTTGGCTTTTCTTCGATCGTATATTTGTTCCTAAAGTTCGAGAAGTCATTCAATGGTGCAAATGGAGCCTGCGATGTATTTTCGTTGTATTCCTCCGGACGATGGTTAGCTGGGAACGTTTTAGCTGAATCCTTATTGTCAATATTGAAATATTCTTCATTAGTGACGTGTGATGTTGGCATTGGTTTGAATGTTTTGTATGCGTCTAAATGGCTGTACTTTGGAAATTCATACTCCTTGGTTTTAGAACCATCGATCGGTTGACCTCGTTTATTATTTTCAAACGTTGGCTCTACGGTTGATGACACTTGGGCTATATTTGATCCGAAGTTGTTGTTGTTGTTGTTGTTGAAGTAATTGAAGGGACTCTGGGTGGTTGATGCAATGGACGGTCGATTGTAAAAGTCTTGATCTCGGTTAAAATATTCAAAGTTTCGTTCAGTGGTAGTGGGCGCCGGGGGTTGGTAATACTCATTGGTAAACGACTGGACTGGATTTTCAGTTGGTTCGTAGGCCGATTGGTATTGTTCTGAGGTGGATGGGAATACGTTACTTCCAAATCTAAATCCTAAGTTCGGCTTCCTTGTTGTGTGTCTTTGAACAGGTCGCGGAGTAGTTGGTCGTTGGGTCGTTGATCTATAAGTTGGAGCAGCTGTTGTTGGTCTTGGAGTGGTAGTAGTCGTGGTTGTAGTTGTTGTACTTGTTGTTGTGGGAGTTAAGAACGAAGACGTTGTTGGATTAAAGAAATTGTAATTTTGCTCGTAGAATTGTTGGGTTTGAAAATCAGTAGGTTGATAGAAACTTGGATGTCTTTGTGAAAAGCCTGTCTCTGAGTTGATAGCTGAATCAACTGCATTGTCTGGGTTGTTGACGACAACAGAGCCAACATGTGGAGACGGTAGTGGGATCTTAGCAAATCCATTGGGTGCATGATAACTGAGAGGCGCAACGAAAAATGGAAGGTTGTTGATTTGTCTATTCGGACGATCTTGCTCAATATTCGACAAGTACGGAAGTTCGAACTTGGTGTAACCTTCCGGAGTTTTCAGTCCTGAGGGTCCGACAAATACTTTAGGTGATTTCTTACTCGCCGAATCGAGGACGTCGATGTTTTTTGCATTCTTCAAAGCTCCCAAGACGTCGTTAATGGAAATATGAGAATTTTTCACTTTATTCTTCATAAACATTGCCAAAGGTGGTTGATTGGATTTGACTTTAGTTCGTTCGTAGAATGACGGAGATTCAGTGGAATGGTACGATGAAATGGAACTACTTGCTGGAGTTGAAGTCGCTATCGGATTGGCAGTGTAGAAGTTGTTGATTTGATGAGGATTCACGTTTGTTGGAATTAAATTGTTTCTATTCGCTTCGTTTACCTGCTGTTGCTTTTGTTGATATAGTGTGTCCAGTGGAACATACAATAATTGCACCTCTTCTGGCTGTTGGGGTTGGTGAGGTAAATGATTGACATGAGTTTGTAGTTCGTTCTTATCGAAGACTTGAGGTTTCTGCATAATCAAGGCTTCGGATAATGGTTGAGGTATGTTTTGCTGTCCAATCTGTGGTTGCTGAACGAACTCGTACTGCAGATTATTGACTTGAGGTATGGGAACTCGTTGAAAGTATTGTTGTTGGTTTTCTTGCTGATAAGCGAACTGTGGAAATTGATTGACGAATCCAAATTGTTGCTGATTTGGTTGGGGTGGCACTAGGAATCCTTGACTGACCAATCTCATTGGTTCTTCGTTAAATGCTAACTTTGCATGTTGCCAATGCTTTTGTTGGGGGATTACATTTTGTATATATTGTTGCTGATTGGATGCTTGCGCTGTTTGTGCGAAGTTCAACACTCGTCCTCCATGCTGTCTGTCAGATGGCTTACACGTTGGACATGGGACGGGTATCCAGTCATTTGCATTGCTACCGAAACCTTCATTAGGTAGTTGTCTAGCCCATCGTTCACAAAGCACAGATGTTGTTATCACTAAAAGTATTGTCGTCGATATGGCACTCTTTAAAGCCATTTTTGTTCTTCTGAAAAAGGATAAAAGAAGAGAAATCATTTTTCATGTTGACAAATGCGGGAATATTTCCGTCAACGTATAAAAGTCAGTCAGTCATTAATTCAAACATATTTTGCAACTATTTCCAAGGTTAAGTTTTTTATGTCTTTAAGAAAGATATGGGGACATGCATGACTATGCAAGCTCTTACGTGAATGCACAATTCACTTAGATCATTGTGCATACTTATAGGTTAATGCACAATGCAATAACAGTGCGAAATTCACTACAATTTTGAGAACTTAGAACCTAGGTCCGAAATTGTATCATCACCCAAATAACTTTTCATACATTTGTTCGGGTGTTAATGTTAAACCTGAAAACAAACAATTTTATCCCGCGAATTGGGGGAAATATATTTTACGTCACCTACGAACAAATGTATGGAGAAAAATTGGGGGATAATTACAAAAGGCTCAACACAGAAATATATTATCCCCCAAAGCAGAATGCGTATTTTCCTAATTTTCAAGAAAACAATTTTTGAGTAATATTTTTTTTGACCAAGCTAAAATTGGGGGATAATAATTTGAGGGGTGAAGGGAGTTCCTCGTAAGTTGGTTGTTACATAAAGTGCAAAGTTTACGGCGTTAAGCCAACGCTATTTTCGAGCGATCATCGTTCACACGTGCCTTTGCGTTCATTCTTTCAAAAGTCTTTATAATTTTGAGTACGCTAACATTTGAACATTCATTTTGAAATGAATTCCGCAGAGCCTTCTCATAAAAACCTGTACTTCCTAAGACCTACACTTACCACAACAAACTAAAAATGTTCTATACTAATGTTCGCTACTAGTGTCGCATGAAAGTGTTTTATCGCAAGAGATGTCAGATGTCGATGCGAGGCCGACACGTGTATCGAACAAAGTTTTTCGTTACGAAGCATTTCGTCGTTTGGGCCATTCCAAATATATATGAAATGTAAGGAAAATTTCTCCTGAGTCGTGCAAGAGTCCAAATTTTGTGTTCTTTGAAAAAATTGTTCACAACTGTAATATATAATTTTCTGCCGAACGTATGATTTAGCTATTTCCTACGGATAAGGCAGTATTTCCGTTCCTTACATTACACGCGTCACTGTTTGCATAGAATGGGCCATTTACTCTTCCGCACAAGTGCGAGAAAGCCGGGTGATATACCTAAAAAGAGTTACGAGTTGCATCCTTCCAAGTGACATTAGAGTTCTTCATAGTTTTTCGACTGCATAAATCTGATAGTTGACGTTCGTTCGATTTTGTACTTTGATTATTATTAAGCTGAGAATGGGGTTGGACCTATGTAAATGTTCAGGAAACTATTGACATTAAGCTGGTAAAACTATCCAATGTTTCTAAGGGCCCGTATGAATTAATAGGACACACGAAATACGAAAGATAAAAATACTTGCACGTGCAATTTGTCGATCCGAGGCAAATCCAATGTCAAATAATCACAAGAAAACGCCCCTTTTCATTTTCTCTAAAGTGATGTAGTTTGTAAAATTTTTTGTATTTGCGCCACAGATGCAATTTTTCATGGCATTATTTACCTAACCGAACTTAATAGAGGTAAATGCACTTGACATATTATCGTCTAAGCTGGGTAATTTCTGTTTATTTAAATCTTCTAAAGAAGTTATAGGAAAAGTTATAACATTGAGTCTAATATTACTAATTTGCATTGATTTGATGCTCTAACATGAAAAATGATAAGAATATGAAACAGTGCCTGTATTCGTGAAAACATTTTCTTGATTTTCTCGAATTTTCGCGGTTTTCATGAATTTTCGCGATTTTCATGAATTTGTGCCAAAAACATATAAAATATGAAACAGAAGTGTGAAATTCCTTATTTATTTCGAACAAAAAATTCAGAAAAATTTTTTCGTAGACTTCAGAACCATATAATATCAGCTAAGTTTTGACTTGCGTCGCGTTTCCCCTTGCGTCGCGTCGTATCCCCCTGAGGCCTAGTTTTTCGGGTTCTACGTAAAATTTTGATCGATCGAAATTTTGAAAATCGATATTTTACTCACTAAAATCGGTCTAGTGGATCCGAAGATATGACCTTTAGAAAATCATCTTTTTCCATACTAAATATGCTACTTCATAGAAGCCAAAGTTAACTAAAACATCCTACGTTAGTTAGTTAGTTAGTTCCAGAGCCATTTGTATGAAAACCGACTTTTTTGGCTCGTGCTTGAAAACGGCTCGATAACTTTTCTTGAAATCTTGCAGGGACCTTCGGGTGGGCCTTCTACACCATATGAGATTTTAAAAAAAGGGGGTAATGTAGATGAAGGGGCAAAATTGATTTTTTTTTTAATTTTTTTTCGCCGGAAAGTTTCGCCGAAATTTTTTTTCGCTGAGAATTTTTTTTGGCCGGAAATTTTTTTCGCCGGAAATTTTTTTCGCTGAAAATTTTTTTCGCCGGAAATTTTTTTCGCCGAAATTTTTTTCGCCGGAAATTTTTTCTCCAAAATTTGTTTTTTCTTTTCTTCCAAAACTACCGATATCACAACAAAAACTCTTTTTAAAAGGGAAACGTGACGCAAGGCCTCCTCTTCTATAAAACAACTGATATCACAAACAAAAACTCTTTTTAAAAGGGAAACGTGACGCAAATCCTCGTCCCTTCTTCCAAAACAACTGATATCAATTGGGGTATGACGCTTACAGCTTTGAAACGCAAAAAATTCTTTTGGAATATTTTTATTTTCGATTAAAGAAATGCGTCACAAATGCCGGACCCTCCCAACGTAATAATTTTTCTGCGCTTTCAGATTTCTCACGCCGAAAATTTGGCTACCACTACTCCACACATCACGCAAAACTTAATTTTTTTAAACCGGCATTTGTGACGCATTTCTTTAATCGAAAATGAAAATATTTCAAAAGAGTTTTTTGCGGTCCGAAGCTGCAAGCGTTACCCAAATTGATATCAGTTGTTTTGGAAGAAGAGACGACGACTTGCGTCACGTTTCCCTTTTAAAAAGGGTTTTTGTTTTGATATTGATATTGCAATTGTACTCATCCGAATACACGTCGCTGATAAAATGGGCAAAAAACTCAATATTTCCAATTCTCTTAGAACTATCTGGATTGAAGGACCCACAGAAATTACAGAAGATAATGTGTAAAGCCCAACCGAAGTACCTCTTATAAAATGAGCTAGGACACTCGAACGACTCCCGAGAAACATGGTACAGGCCACAATGTTCTCATCAACATCCTCTACAACATATTAAAAAACATCACAATGGACCCCTACGCATCAGAATAGATGTCGCAAAAAGACTCGAACGTATTTAAGTAAATATTGCCTTAACTCGTAAAAGTGTATGAAATTACGTCCACATTTAATTGGATCGGAAATTGCCGAAAGGGCAATATTGTAAAACTTGTCCGAAGCACAGGCGCAGAAAATCACTCCAAGCCCTTAAAAGTAAGCCCAGAATTTAGAAACGACCTAGAGCACTTAGCAGAGGCCTCTGACCTATACCTCCATGGACAAAAAAGTTCGCATCTTTTTTCTCTACAACACTGCACAGAAAACCTCATTATCACAGGATAGGAATATTCATGAAAAGAACCAAATATCGTGTTGGGTCGCGTAGCGTGAGCTAGGTCCACTCTAAGGGCTCTAATGTCCGGACCACTCAACAGATTTTCACTAATTTAATTTTCGTGATTTTCTGATGTCCATGTCTTTCCTTCAAAGTTTTTTAGACCGTACGAAGAAAGCAGTGCTTCAAAACGGGGTCTATTGCGTTTACCACGACGTTTGTAAACATTCCAATTTGGACCCGGGAGTAGGGGGGGGGGGGGATGAGCATCGATCATGGTCCTTAGATGACGAATCAACAATAAAAAAATATCCGTCCGTCCGTCCGTCCGTCAACACGATAACTCGAGTAAAACTCCACCGATTTTCAAAAACTTGTTTTCCCTGTCTGCCTAAGGGCCGTCGAGGTAGGGCCGTTTAAGTGGTTTTTGGTATTTTGTTCATAAGTCCAGTAAATCTTTTCTGATTTTCATAATTTTTTTTTATTCGAAAGGTCTGGGCACGACAATTTATGGAAGAAACTTTTTTGGATTTGAGTCCTTGGACTCAGCTAGGGCACTACGAACGAGTCTCCGCTAGGGCCCTACGTGTTTTTTGTACATAGCTCAAGTAAATCTTTTCCGATTTTCGAAAAATTGTTTTTGTTTGAAAGATCTATGCATGGCCGACAACTTGTAAAAGAAATTTTTGCCTGTGCATAGGGCTCAAGTGGGCCTCATGTCGGTCTTAAGGTCGGCCCTAGCCCAAAAAATGATTTTTTGCTATTTTGTAGAGAAAATTGAGGAGGGGTCAATTTTGTGCTTTCGGAAAGTTTTTTTACACCATTTCTTCGGACGGGTTTTTCAGTATTGTCCTATCAGCAATTTCCAATACAATTTAATGTGGACGTAAGGCAATATTTACTTAGATACGTTCGAGTCTTTTCGTAACATCAACTCTGTTTGCCGCATCTATTCTGATACGTGCGGGTCCCTTCATATGTTTCCAAAATTTTATTCTCTAAAACTATCTCTTATCTCCTATCGCCGAGAAACTGAAACATAAAAGTGTTTTCCTAGTTTTGTGACCTCAAATGCCTCAATCAGTACCTCTTATTCGAACGAGTACTTCGGGCAAATGCCCTAGGGCACCGCGATTTCGAGGGCGCCAATTATACACGATAGTGCAACCACTACGTTTGCTTGCTACTATGAGATCGAGTTGCCAGTGCGTTGGTTCGAAACTCAACCGCAGACGGATTTGTTCCGATTGTTAGATTTGTAAACAAAACAAAGCTGATTGAATCGGTTCAAGTCATGTGAAGCTGAGTGTAGCGCCTTCGTACGGATTACCCCTGACAGGCATTGTTAGGAGGTGCTGGTATTCTACTCCTTCTAGTTTCGCTCCTAGTACATCTCATAGATTATCGCACAGCTTACTACTAGGACAGTAAAAACTTTCCCATAATGAAAGTATCTCAAAAAAAAAGTAGCGAAGCAAGTAAATAATGTTCTAGCCCCTAACCCTTCATGGGTTTTTAAGGCAGATTATTATTATTACTAATTTTCCAAAAGAAAGCGAGCGTGTATACTTCATGCCGCACAAAAAAAGCGTACGGAGGCGCGAGTTCATTGTTTATCAACAGAGACATTACTATGTCTTTGACACCCTTATAGAAGAATTCGTGCTAACGTAAAACCAAGAAAGAACATAACGAAAGACCAGTACGTATCAAAATAGATGAAGAAACCAAACAGATGCTAACGTACCAGAATTGAAAATTGTTGCAAAGTTTTAAAAACTGTTAGAATTCGAACGTCCCACAGAAATTAGAAAGAGGATAAAATTTTAGAGATCACGTGTTTTAGGGTTTTGTGAAATAATAACCGAATCCCGGGATAAAACAACTTCTGGAATTGGGAGGGGTATCTAAAGAAACTATTATATGGCAGAAAGAATTTTGCTTCTAAAGACAAACTTGGTGAGAATTACGTTTTAGAGAAAATAATTTCAGGGTTTCTTGAAGAAACTACGTTGGCTCTCTTTTTAATATGATGCAGGGGAGAACAAGTTTATTCGACTTCATAATTTCTGCAGCAGTATTAATCCGTTAAGTGAAGAGTCCTATTGTGATTAAAAAACTGAATTTACACATAATGTGCATAATTAGGAGATAAGTAACTGAAACGAATTTTCTGAGAAGCAGACTTTAATTCAATTATTTACACTAAGTTACTGGATGCTAGCGTCAAGTTCTTTTTACGATGAACGCGCTAAATATTCTTCAATGTTCCCGTCAATAAATTGCATAATAACAAGGTTATAAAAGCCGTTCCTAATTAATGTTTTCAATCGATTAAAATTGGATGACGCATGACCCATTGTTTCGAATCTTGTAACTGAAATTTTTAGATTTATTTTTCAAGCGCTCTAACGTAACCCTTCTATACTCGCTACATTCATTGTAAAACAATTGCCAAATACAACAAAACAGAAATTTTATGGCTTATACATTTGGTATTTATTAATTAAATCCATGGAAAATGATGTTATGGTAACGATAGTAACATGGCCCGAATGATGTGTCCAATTTACAATTAAAAGTTGCAAAATTAAAATCCACATCGTCATGGAAATTATTTACGTTTCGTAAGAAGTAAAATTATTTTTAATCATCTCCATAATTCAATTTCAAATGGAGAGATTTACGAAAAAAATATTTTTATTACTAACAAACATAAACTTAGACCCGTACGTCCTCGAATGAAATTAATTTTAAGTTGCATGCGAGAAAGTTTCACCGACCTCCGAAAAACTACAGTTCTTCGATCAAATCTCTCGAAAAACTTGACCAATTCCATTTTACAAACTCCTTGCTGAACCTATGAGACCGCATTGTACTCTGAACGGGTTTAAAAAATAGAAAACGCAAATATTAGCAACATTGTAATCCAACGACTCTCTTACAACTATCTGACTAATAATGATTGAAGAAAAATTATGACTAATTGAGCTAATGAATGGTTGTTACCTAAATAGTTTTCTGCATCTCGAGAAACAATTTCCGCTAAAATGTGTGTGAAACCGGCATCACAAATTATTACTATATTTGATTGAACGCGCACCGAATCATATAAATCGTAAAAGGTCTTTGGTTTTCCAATTTCCATATGTATATGCTAAACAAATTACTGTTTCATTGATAACAATTTGATGAAATCGATTGATATCGTCACATCTGCATATCCGAATCGATAGGTTTTCGTTCAAATTGAGCTGAATACGGTTCAATGTCGATGCTCTACTTAAGCAATATTTTGAATCATTTTCGTTTTCAAACTGCGGTAAATGATTCTTGTGATCAATTTAACTCAATGAAAATCCAAATAATTAGCTTATTTACTCTAGTTTTTACAGTGCATGATCACCATAGGTATCATTATGGTCAGTTTCTAAGATTTTGAATCAAAGATTATTAAGTAGAGATCTAGCTTTGCTGTATGCATGAGCACATCAAAAATCGTATCTTTTTTCTGTATTGTGTACAACATGTGGCTATTAAAACTAGGCAGTTTCTTACGGTTGAACAAAATTCAGCTCGCATAAGAAATCATTTAATTGAAACGAGGAAAATACAAAAAAAAAAATAATTTTGTTGTCTTATGTTGCGAAAATGATCTTTTAATGTATTCCTAGCGCATGTTTTATGTTGGCAGATATTTCAGATGTGTACTTTATTACCAGACGAAAATCCAGTTCTCAGAAAATTACTTTTGATTTTAAACTAGAATTTCAATTACGTAAAATCCGTTTCGGCGCAGTTTCCATTCAATTCAAAGTTATGTTAAATTAACTTTGCTTCTTGCAGGTAAAAAATAATTTTTTTTTTAAATAAATTGATTGCCATTTTCAGCACTATGAGCATTCTTATGTTGCAAATAGTTTTTTAAGGCCATAGAAAAGAATGCATGCGATGTGATGAACGTTTTCATGAAAAACGTTGCAGTGCAGTGATGAAGATGTCTTTTTCTAACTTCTATTCCGGTTGACTTTTTAATATAAGCAGAAGAAGCACATGTGAGCTGCAGTTACATACAAGGAGACTGTGCTCTCTCCCGTTATAATTTTAGGAGTTACAATTTCACACTTTTACTATTGGTACTCGCCACAGTGCGGAATATGTCAATATATGTGGGCACGTACGAATAACTGTATAAAACGGTGATATAGAAATCGTTGGTCTTCGGTGAAGTTGTTCTGGATGAAATAAGGAACAACTTTGCTGAAGAAACAATTTGCCGAAAAATTTTATCCCAGGAGTTATGAGCTGTTTGAAATGACTTTCTAAAAATGGTCGAATGTAAAATTACTCTTCAAATATTTGAGATAGAAATATTTGGTCTTCAGCAAAGTTGTTAAGCATAAAATAAGGAACAACTTTGCTAAAGAAACATTTTTAGGAAAAATTTTATTTTGGAAGTTATGAACTGTTGAAATCTGAAAATTAGATTTTACAAAGCGTTTGAAAATTTTCCCAGTTTAAGTGATCATAACTTCCAGAATAAAAAAATGTTTCTTCAGCAAAGTTGTTCCTTATTTTATGCTTAAGCTTTATGCTGAAGACCAAAGACTTCTATCTCACTGTCTTATTCAGTTATTCGTACGTGCCCACATTATTGACATATTCCGCACTGTGGCGCGTAGGGCCCTATTAAAGACTCTTTTTTAGTGCCCTAGCTAAGTCCAAAGACTCAAATCGAAAAATGTTTCTTCCACAAATTGTCGGTCATGCCCAGATCTTTCAAACAAAAAAAAAATTGAAAATCAGAAAAGATTTACTCAAGTTATGTGCAAAAGACCAGAAACCACTTAAACGGACCTAGCTCGGCGGCCCTTGGGCCGACAAAGCCCAGATTCAATCCCATAAAATGTTTTTCGATTACCTTTCAGGAAAAAAAAAGTTTTTGAAAATCGGTCAAGATTTACTCAAGTTATCGTGTTGACGAACAGACAGACAGACCGACAGACAGACGGACATTGTTTTTTTTTCGCTAATTTGTCATCTGGAGGCAACAAAAAAAGTTTCCCCCTTACTCCCGAGTTCAAATTCGCAATGTAACAAACGTGGTAGTAAACGCATTAGACCTACGTACTTCGTACGGGTCTAAAAATGTTATGTTTGAGGGGCGGAAGTTAAACTTATGCAAGGGACCCGTACGCATCAGAATAGATGTGGCAAACAGAAAAGATGACTCCCGTGTCGAAATTGGGGTGGTTACAAACGTCGTGGTAAACGCATAAGAACCCTTTTCGAAGAACTTCGTTCTTCGTACGGGTCTAAAAATGCGCTAAGGCGAACCTACCTAGAGCACTTAGGAGAGGCCTCTGATCCATACTTCCATGAACAAAAATGTTCGCATCTTTTTTCTCTACCACACTGCTCAAAAAACCTCATCATTAAAGGAATATTAACGAAAAACCACTAAATATCTTAGCGTGAATTGAGCCCACTCTAAAGGCTCTGCAGCCCGAACCACTCAACAGATTTTCACCAATTTAATTGTTGTGGTTTTCTTATGTCTATATCTTTTATTTAGAACCTTGAAGAACGTTTTCCGTTCAAATGTCGCAGAAATATTAGTGAAAAAGACCCACCAACCTTCAAAAAACCAGGTTTTTGATCACTTTTTCGACCGTAATTTCAAAAGTTTTTGGCTGATTTTGCACAAATTCAATCATTTTGTTGATT
The DNA here is from genome assembly GCA_029228625.1 of Pseudolycoriella hygida. Taxonomy (NCBI): domain Eukaryota; kingdom Metazoa; phylum Arthropoda; class Insecta; order Diptera; family Sciaridae; genus Pseudolycoriella; species Pseudolycoriella hygida. Next base: position 16,782 of record WJQU01002908.1, read on the forward strand.
ATCTTTCAGGAAAAAAAAATTTTGGAAAATTGTATAAGATTTACCAGATTTATGTAAAAAAACACGTTGGGCCCTAGTAGAGACTCAGTTTTAGAGCCCTGGCTGAGTCCAAAAGGTTCTTCCATTAATTGTCATGCCCATGGCATGCCCAGACCTTTCCAACAAAAAATAAATATATGATAATCGGAAAAGATTTGCTCGTGTTATGTACAAAAGACCAAAAACCACTTAAACAGCCCTAGGTCATTGGCCCTTTGACTGACAGTACCCAGATTCAATTCTGAAAAAGATTTTTCAATTACCTTTCAGAGAAAAAAGGTTTTGAAAATCGGTTGAGTTTTACTCAAGTTATCGCGGGGACGGACATTTTTTTTTATTGTTGATTCGTCACCTAACGACCATGATCGATGCTCCCCAGACCTAAAAAGGGTTGGCGGCGTCTAGCAAGAAAATATAAAATTTGTGGAAAATCCTTGCAGAAATGCCTCAAATTTGCAGAGAAAATCACAAGAAAATGTTTAGAAAATCATTTAACAATCATCGGGAAATCCTCTGAAAATCCACAGAGGATTTCGCTTTGGGAAATCCTTTTACACCTAAATTTTGGTTTGTCTGCCTCTCGCTTACATATTCAAAAATATCGAGTTCTGTAAAACTCAGAAGCTAAAGTAACATTTCTTCACAAAGGCATGTTCAATGACATATTTGAGTCAGCTTTCAAGAAAAAAAAAGTTCTCTGAAAACGGTCGAGACTAACCTGAGATATACGAAACTTTGACTACATTTTTTGACTAGAAAAAGTGCGAATTCTTTTGAACCACCGCATCTAAACATTTCACAACAAAGAAGAATTCGACAGTAAAGCAATTATGTAGTGCTTTGCAAAGGAACTCCATGCTCCAGAAACAGGGTCACATGAATCTGAATTGTGCGAAAATGTAACGTAACTAACGATGAAATGTACCAATTTTAGTTGAAATGGTGATCTTTCCGAGGATGCAAAATTTGTTCATAAATGCTGTGACGTATCTTTTGTCTCTTTTTTTCTGTCTGAGATTCTCTGTCTGATACTAGTTTCGCTATGAAACTATATTTTGTACCAGAAAAAGATACCATAAATTTCGTATAAAAAATTTTTCAGCGGTTAGGCTAGCCGACCTGTACATAAAACGACACCTCAAACCCTAGGTGGTAAACGCATAAGACCCCTTTTCAAAGAACTTCGTTCTTCGTACGGGTCCAATAAATCCCCCAGTTTAGTTTTGTCAACTTGAACAAATTCCATCAATATAACGGACGACAACAATATTCCTTGAATAGCAGTGAATACGAACTTCAGCGTTAATTGAAAGCGAAAACAAATCATCAATACGAAATTCATTGTCAGTGACTCACAGTTTGAATGAATTATTTGCTGATGAAAATTCAATGTACCCAATAAGACATCTGACCAAAATAAAAGTCTTTCACTTTCAAAAAAAAAATAGAAACTTCACTTGTTTGTTGGCTATTTAAATTAATTAAAACGAACAATAATAGGCAATAAATTCAATTAAATTGGACTAAAATTCATGGGAGGTTTGGTTATAAATGGCCCGTTCAAATTATTTCATTACCTTAAAAAGAAGACATTCAATTTATTGAGTACTTGCTAAGTGACTGATCACTGGTGGTTTCCTGTACTTGCGTCAGTTTCACTTTTTAATATTTCTTAAGCTTTAAGAGATGAACGCGAAATTTCGAAAAATATGCGCTGTTTCAAACGAAAATACATTTTGCACAAGTCGACCCTGTCTACGGCACCGCAGAAAACTCAAACTGTTGCACCACCCACCGAAGAAATTCTTTTTCCGGGACAGAGCTTTTCCTGGCCCCATCTACGCGTATACACATTTCCAACAAAAGGATACAAATACACATTAACACAAGGTAGGTGCAATCGTCATCGCATGTAACAAAATTCGGGATAAGCATAAAAAGACAATCCGAAAATAGGATTGAGAGTTTTTTCATGTTTTCGTAATTAAAATAATTAGAAATGTTATGATCTGAGGGCTATTTTATTTCTGGGAAAAAGTTTTTATCCCAAAAGACATTTTCCTTTTCGGTCTAATAAAACATATTTCGACGTAGGCACACTTTCTAAATCGCGTATAGTCCAAGCGGGCAATTACACAAAATTAATTAGTTCTCTTCCCGTTCAGCTTGGGAAGTCGAACATTCATTTATTTTGATTCATAAAGAAACTTTTTGTCCGATTATAAGTGGTTTAGTCATTAAAAATGCTTCGCAATACTTCAACAAATGTTTGTTGAAGGATTTAGCAATGGACTTTCCTAAATTACGATTCATAGACTCGTAAAAATTGTGGGAGAGTCATTATGCAACATGTGATTAAAAAGCTCGTTACGTACGGTGACACACCGTAGCGAATTTTTGTTCAGTTCACTGAAGACGAACGGATTATATTTTCAACAGATCGGAGCATATAATATTTTTTGTTGGCTATTTTCGATATGACGTTATTTGAGTAAACGCATGTCATTACGTCTTCGAAAATTCAGCAGGTTCGAAGAGGAGTTTAGTTTAGCTAACCTGAGGAGGATAGATCTGATAATAGGAAGGTGTAGTGATTTATCCTCCTACAGTAGCATAAAAGCTATCTGCTAGGATCAGTCCTGCGAATGCTTGGTCATTAATCTTGAAAAATATTTTGTCATAGAAATGTACTGTCTTTAGCTATCTATTCCGCACATTTTAAACAAAATGGTTTCCTCATCATAACAAAATGGCATTTCCAACCAATGAGCTATGACACACAAACTTGAAATCTTGAGATGGAGTTAGATTTGGAGTATTGACAGCAGATGACCATCACACGTCATACAGTTATACCGAAGAATGTGCATATAAGAAATTTCAGCATCTCGGTTTTCATCACCCCCAACATATCAAGTTGAATGCCTTGGCTGAGGATTGGAACGATATTCCGAAATGTTGGCTTTTCTGATAAGTTCTTCACCTCGACTGTTCTAGTTAAGTTACAACCTAGCGTCATTACAATGACATACTAATTCCATTAAAAATTATCTCTCAATATCTCAACCTGTGTTACTGCTTCAAAATGACCGCTATGAAAGAGAAAATTGCTACTTTCAGCCTACCAATTCTTTCATCTAACGGTCTAGAAAAAGCTGAGAGATGTATAAGGTATCTTTCAAAACCAATGATTTTTAGCTGTCTATGTCTATTGACACCCAAATTGTGTTCAATCTTCACATTTCCCTTTTTCTGTTTTTTCTTTTGATAACCAGAAATCGGAATCGCTTGAAAGCAAGATATATCATAAAATCATAGCATGCGACATCGCAGATTACACGATTTGATCATACATGAAGAATTCGTTAACAAGAATGGAAAAAATTATAACGAAAGTTCAGATGCAGGTAGTGTTGGAGTTCATTTGAATTACAATTTCTTCTGTTTCTCCCCAAGTTATAAAACTTATTTCATTTTCGATCTGAGAAACCCGTGTTTTGTCCCCGCAACAGCGGTGAGAAAGCTACATATTCTTGCCGGTGGGAAAGTAGTTATTTTCTCACATTTTGTCGTTGAAACACTCGTTTTCTCACGCGCAAGCACAAAAAATATTGCGTTACACTTGGGGAAAAATTGAATTCCAACTCAAGCGAATTACGGCCCTCTCTCCGCTCTGGCCGCTAACTTCGCTCTTGTTGGAATTCATTATCTTCTCCCCACGTATAACAAAATACTATTTCCCTAGGAGCCACAATGCATGGATTGTGCCCCAATTTTCACCTCGTGGGATGATTTATCACTTGTATCACTTGTTGAAAATAGAGACCTAGAGATCTCTAGATGAGCGTTTCGCCTGAGACTTCATTAAACCCGAGTCCGAATTGTTTTTCATCGGGTTTGACATTGTATTCGTCATCTATGTCTTTTTCCTATGTTTCAAATTCGATTAAATCATAGGCGCGCCGTAGCAATGCGCTCGTGGCGCAAGCCCCCATACGATCAAAAAATTCAGAATTTTTTTTTTCGTAGACTTCGGAACCATATATATACAGCTAAATTTTGAATTTTTTCCCTTGCGTCGTACCCCCTGAGACCTAGTTTTTTGTATTCTACGTAAAATTTTGATTGAAATCGACATTTTATTCATTAAAATCGGTCCAGTGGATCCGAAGATATGACCTTTAGGAAATCGTCATTTTCCATGCAAAATGTGCTATTCCGTAGAAGACAAAGTTAATGGAAACATCCTACGTTAATTAGTTTCTATAGTGGGTTAGTTAGTTCCAGAACCATTTCTATGAAAATCGACTTTTTTAGCTCGTGCTCGAAAACGGCTCGATAACTTTTCTTGAAATTTTGTAATGACCTTACGGTGGGCATTCTACGCCATATGAGATTTTAAAATCCGGGGGTACCGGCCTCGTTTGGGCGCCAGAGCTCTTAAAAGGCGCCATATAAAGCCCATATGGATGTGCTTGTGTGTGTAATATGTACGGTAGCACATTTTGTATGAGACAAGGTTGGGTGTAAATAGAGGCTTGGTGTCAAAGGGAAAATTGTTGAGTTGGGTGTGTAGTGTATCAGGGTGACCGCCAAAATGGCGAAAAATAGGCGAAGCCAAAAAAAAACTTTTGATATGATGTAGATAAAGTTAAGGGGATCATTTTCGCCCATGGAAGTAGTATCCGCCGCGCTTCGGTTCGGCGGCGGCAGCGGCGGCTCAAAAAAAAAAAAACTTTTGATATGTTGTAGAGGGAGTTGAGGGGATCATTTTTCGAAAAAATTTTCTACTTCCAAAAGAACTGATATCACAACAAAAGCCTTTTTAAAAGGGAAACGTGACGCAAGTACTTGTGCCTTCTTCCAAAACAACTGATATCAATTCGGGTGAATGTTTTCATTTCTGATTAAAAAAATGCGTCACAAATGTCGGACCCCCAATGTTATAGTTTTTCTGTTCTTTCAAATTTTAAACCCCAAAATTTTAGCTTCGCAGGATGTCTGGAGTACGCAGAGCCAAATTTTTGCGTATGAAATTTGAAAGCGCAGAAAAATTATTACGTTGGTGGGTGACGCATTTTTTAATCAAAAATGAAAACATTCCAAAAGAATTTTTTGCGTTTCAAAGCTTTAAGCGTCACGCCAATTGATATCAGTTGTTTTGGAAGAAGGCACAAGTACTTGCGTCACGTTTCCCTTTTAAAAAGGGTTTTTGTTATGATAAAAAAGTACTTAGAAAATAATAATTTTCACCAGACAATTCAATTTACTTTTCGGGTTGGGCTTGGCATGGGTTGGCATGGGTTTCAAAAAATCTTAGCTTCCGGGTTTTGAAATCGGATCGGATTCGTCATGGGTCCTTTCTCAAAAAAAGTTCGACCAGCTTATCTCTAGGCCAAGTGGACAAAACTGATATAGTTTTTTTATTTGCTTTTTTTCGATTTCTTCCCTTTACGTGTGAAATTTTTTTTTGAAATTGTATGCGTTGTGAAATTGTATATAGTGTTGCTGTGTTCCAAACAATACTCAAAGGAAAATAAGTGAAATGAAAAACAAATATTTAAGTTGTTGCAACGGTACACAAAATTCGTACTGGATAGTTAACATCTAGCGCAAATATGTAACACATAAAGCATTCGATTGTCAATTTAAAAGAAGACAATATACATACGTTGTTACGTGTATAGTACTTAATGCCGCTCGCAGTAACTTGAATCAGAGTAAAATGGAAAGAAAGCGCTTTTCATAAAACAGCAAACGATTTTTTTAAATGCATAATATGAAATGAAATGCAGTGGAATCACTGAAAACGAGATGTTTTAAATTATGAAAACTGTGAAATGTTCGTGCAAAATAATGTAATTACTTTTTTGAATTTTTTTTCTTTCCTTTGGTGAATATGAAAAAGAAAATTTTGTTTTAATTGCATGCTTATTTATGCTTAACTTCGAATCAAATCGTACAATTAAACATAACAAATTATTGAAATCTTTTTCAGTCTTTTCTATAGAATTTATGTGGTAAATATACGGGCTACTGACCTAATTTATCCTCCTATAAAGGTTTCGAATCTTTTAATTAAAAGTTTTAGACAAAACGGAACGAAAAACTGTTATCGTTAGTCCCGTACGAAGAACGAAGGGTTCATGGTTTTGCCTAGGAACATCATAGACTGAATTTCGTACCGTGTCATGTCCGTGTCTTGTCACCGAATCTCAAGTGGTGACATCTATGTTTTTTTCATAGCTGAATTAACGACTCAACATAGAACTACTCCCTTTTCTCAAGTGGCATCATCCATGCTTTCATAGCTGAATACGGGCAAACATAAAACTAATGACACAATCTATGTTGGATGATGAAACAAGTACATAAATGTTCACTAGGTTCCGACTCGGCACCAGGCTGCGTACTTGAATAGTATTAGCAGTCTCATAGAAGGCAGCCTGGTGCCGAAAATCTGTTAAAGTCATTGTAACAGCAGAAAAAAATATCAAACATCATGTAAATTTCAATTTGGCACCAGGCTGCTGCTGCCCTCTATGTTGACAGTAGAATAGTTGAGTAGGTAATTGTTGAAAATTATATGTCGTATAATATTCGTAACTGCTACGCGGTTTCGATGACATATTACCAAATTTTTGGCGCCAGATTGGGGGCAATCTGGTGCCGATTTGGAACCAGATGCATAGTAATTTTTTTATTCTCAACTTACAATTATAAATAATAAATTAATTATTTCGTTAAATTAGCTAACAAAATTTCTATCTAAAAGTAGCAGCCAAAATGTTAGCTTCTAAAAGTTGTCGCAATAATTTATTCTTAAAGTTATCGTTAAAAAGTTACCGGCAAAAAATGTTGCCAAGTTTTTGTTGAAAATTCATCAAAGAAACCATTACTTTATAAGGCAGTTGAAAAAGAATTTTTCAAAATGACTTATGTCCAATTTCATTTTTCTTATAATTCAGTAAATCTTCTCATGCAAAGTTGCATAGTTACTTTCAACTTGCAGTTATTTATTGTTTTTACGCTTACTTTCATTCTAAAAAGTAAGGAAATATTGAATTGTACTGAAATCCACTGAGTTATAAACGTTAGCGAATTATAAGAAAAATGAAATTGGACATAAGTCGTTTTGAAAAACTTTCTTCGGTTCTTAGTGGAAATAGATGGCAGCACATTCTAAACGCATGACATTTGAAGCAAACTAACCTATTGCAGAATTCTGACATTTTAAGCAGATAGTTCATGATATAGACGTTATGAGGATAGTAGATGTCGCACTTTTTATTGAGAATATTTTGTATTTGTATTTGTATTTGACGATAAAAGCGTTACCAACACACACATAACGATACAATTCACGTTTTAAGTGCGCGCTGAATTAAAAAACAACTTGTCTCTTGTTGCGTTTTTCTCATATATAAAAGCGTTAAATTGTGAGTTTTGGTTCATTCGTTCATCCCCTCATTCATTCAAAATTTAAATTGTGTGGCGTGCTTAAGACGTGAATTCGTTTTGAATAATTCACGATAGATTCTTTCTTTGGCGGCAACTTTTAGACGACTGCTTACTGTTCTTTATGTTTTGTTGTTTTATTTTGTTTGTGGGGTTTGTGGATTTATGCGTTTTGTTTTGTTTATGGGGTCAGTTTATCATTGAATATAATAGGCCGGAAAAGTAGCATAAAAATATGATTTCAATTCACGTTGGCAAACAGTGTAAATTACTTCAGAAATATGTGAATTTATGTGTGTATGAATTTGTGCTGGCACCAGTCCAGAATAAATTCGGGAGCCATCAAAGACCTTATCCCTAGCCAGCCCTAATTCCGGGGTTCTGGTAATTTTGTAATCGATTATGATCGGTGAAATGTTTTCGTCTATGTTTCACCAGTGTCCAATGTTAAATTTTGTGTTGTACAATATTATTCAATTTTGAAGTATTAGGCTTACAAGTTCTTTGAGGATCCTGATTTGTTATATCGTTCGAAGCTGGGCAACATACAAAGGTTTTTCATAACGAAGTGACTATTTGCCCTGGGAGGCAAATACCTTTTTTTGACTATTTGCCCCGAGGGGCGAATAACCTTTTTGTTACTATTTACCCCGGTTGGCGAATAGTCTTTTTTTGACTATTTGCCCAGGCCCCAGGGGATAGTATTTTTTCGGCTATTCGTA
>WJQU01002909.1:0-25000 GCA_029228625.1 Pseudolycoriella hygida
TAATTTAGAGTAAGGAACATTGGAATTTCACGGATTCCAATCCGGACCCCCAATAAAACAGTGTTGTTCACACTTTGAACGTTTATTAGAGAGTGACTTCAATATAATATAATTATCTGCCTTACAACCCATGAAGGGTTAGAGGCTAGATCATTATTTACTAGTTTCGCTGTTTGTGGTTCTACTTTTTGAGATCCTTTCATTACCGGAATCATCGACTTTACATGACCAAAAATTGACTTTATTTGACCAACAATCGACTCCTTCTGACCATCAAGTTCACTTTCCTTGACCAACCATTGACTTTACTTGACCAATCATTGACTTTACTTGACCAACAATCAACTTTACTTGACCAACCATCGACTTCATTTGACTATTTGACCAATGATTTTTAGACTACTGTCGTTTTGACCAAATTACATTGATCATTGTCTATCAACAGTTCTTTGTGAGATTGGACTGCTCACCCAGTTTAGTGGGCCACCTTAGGCCTCGTTGTGAGATTGTACTATTTACCCAGTATCGTGGTTACTGGCCACCCTGCTCATCAAGTTTTCGCCCATTTGTGCCCATTCGAACATTTGTACCCATTCGACCATTGTTGCTACCAAACGAAGCCTTAATTGCGACTATAACATGAGTCTTCAGCAATACTTCGTTGGCCTCGTGCAACCGTAGTTACTTTCTACAAACCATAACCACTACCACAATTCAATCAAACAGCGAGCGTTTTTGACACCCCTTCCAGTGCAAACTGGCGCTGCAGATTAATTGCCACAATTACAATTAATCATAGCGAGTGTTATTGACACCCCTTCTAGTCACAGACTAGCGCTAGGTTAATTGCCACAGTTTCAATGTGTCTGAACCCATAACCTATTGGAACTTCACGGATTCCAATCCGGACGTTTATTAGAGAGTGACTTAATATTATGGAAAGAGAGTCTATTTGTACTAGAATCTATGACTACCAGACTAACTCATTTAAATGTGGATTCCTTGCACACTGGATCAGAACACGTTTCTTGAGTGTAAGTTATTATCAAATATTAATTCCAACAAGGAAATTATAGAATTTCAAATTTGTACTTCGCGTGTTAGTAAATAGCAAAAACACAAATACTAAACAGCTGGTATTATGAACTTCGCGCGCGTATTTTGTATCTCATGTCCGTATTTATATGATGTTGTATATGCATTACATATGTATATGTATATATACGTTAAAAACGTTTGATATGTTAACACTTTAAACCGAAAAACCGGTTTCTCATGAGAAAAATACAAGCGAATTCGTGAAAAGAGCGATAGGAGAGAAATTAAAATGATGCACAATTTTATGATTCCCTTCCTGTATGTTTCAAGCAACTAAAATATAGAATTTTTATTTTGATTCTCAAAATTCCCACTTTGCAGCCTCCTAATAAGCTACTGCTCCTAACTTGAGTGATGGGCAATTATTTATTTTGAGTGTTCTTGTACTATTCAAAAGCCTATTTTTCAATGCTCTAGACAATTTAAGTAAAATGTCAACGCAGTTATTTCTTAAAGAAAGGTTAATTCCCTTAAGAAACGCTAAACAGCAGCGTTCCGTGGTAAAAGAAAATATTTGTTTCATTTGACCATTATAGTTTCTCTTAGAAATTGATCGACTGAGAAATAAAAACTAATCTCATAAACTATAAAAGTGCATGTCTTTTTCACTCAAATCCATAAATAAACATCGTTAGTTGTCCATATATGACTCAGTAATTATCACAAATGATGATGGCATTTTCATTTTTTTTTTCTTTTAAATTTCATTCGAACGTCTTTCGCAGAGACACATTTTATGTGTTATCATTTCCGTAAATCGTATCATTTTATATTATATTTATTTATGTAGTACGCTTAGTACGCGGCATATTTATGTGTTTATATGTGCTTTATATCATATAATGGACGCACAATCCTTTTTAAGTGATAATGACTGAATGTTAAAGAATTTAGAAAAAAAAAACTAGAGTGTGGTTTGATGATGATGACACTTTAATGCTTAATTTAATTATAGTAGTTTGGATTTAGAACCGTTAATTTGTTTATATATTGCAAATTTAATGCGACCAGCGAAGCTTCGCTTTATCTATAATTGCAATTGCATAGCCACATATCTAATATAATTAAATAATAAAATACAACGGCAGAATTCACCCTAAACAGGCATGCACGGAAAGTAGTCGGAAAGATAGCAATTTAAAGTACATTTTCTTACATTGTATAATGGACTTCTCAACCATTTTTTTATCTAGAACAGCTCGTTGTAAGAACTTTTATTTTATGATATAAGCCAAAAAAAATGAGCAAATTATTAATTAGATCATTTATTGCTTTTCGAATCGCATTTACGAGGGATGTGCGATCTTAACAATGTTTTCAAGAAAAGCTTGATTGCTTGATTGCGCTGATAATGCGCAAAAGTTTGTTTGAATGGAATATTGTGTTCAAACCTTTAATTTTCTGAAGAAACACAACGTAATTTTGTTTAAAAAACGCTGTAATCTTTTCAGAAAATTTAAACTTTGAACACAAGATTCCATTCAAATAAACTTTTGCGTAGATATTATCAGCGATAGCGTCACCTTAAGCGATATTATTAATTTTGGAAGCGAACTTACGGACTGTGTCACATTTTACCTTTTAAGAGGTTTTTGTATGCCATATCAGCCGTTTTGGAAGTTTGCAGTTATTAAAACTAAATTTTACGAAAAAAATTTTTCTCCAAAAAAAATATTTTCTAATAAAAAAAATTTCTCCAAAAATTTTTTCTATAAAAAAAAGTAAAAAAAAACAATTTTCTACGAAAAAATATTTTCTCTCGTAATAAAAAATTTCTCCAAAAAATCTTCTCCGAAAAAAATTTTCACGACGAAAAAAACAATTTTGTTTTCCGAAAAAAATTTTTTAATAAAAAAAATTTCTCCAAAAAAATCTTTCTCCGAAAAAAGTTTTCTTCGATAAAATTTTTCTTCGAAAAAATTCTCCAAAAAATCTTCTCCGAAAAAATTTTTCACGAAAAAAATTTTTCTCCAAAAATTTTTTTAAAAATTTTCTCCAAAAAAAAGTTCTTAGATAAACAATTTATCCGGAAAAAATTTCTCCGAAAAAATTTTTCTAATAAAAATCTTTCTCCGAAAAAAGTTTTCTCCGATAAAATTATTCTTCGAAAAAAGTTTTTCTCCAAAAACTTTTCTATGAAAAAAATTTTTCAGAAAAAATTTCCGACAAAATTTTTCTACGAAAAAAATTTCCCCAAGAAGCTTTTTCCAACAGAAAAAATTTCACAAAAAAAAGTTTTTTCGCCAAAAATTTTTTTCACAAAAATTTTCTCCGAAAATAATTTTTCTCCAAAAAAAATTTTTCTATAAAAACATTTTTGCTAAAAAAAATTCTCCGAAAAAATTTTTTCGCACCAATCTCTATAGCTTCCCCGAAGAAACCAACTGTCTACCTATTCTAATTCAAAAGAATTCAAAAGATAGCAAAAAATCCAAGATGACGTCACTTTGACAGCTGGCTGCCATTTTCTTTGAGTCACAAAAAAACTCTACTCATCAATCTCTACAACTTTCCCGAAGAAACCAACTGTCTAGGTATTCTAATTCAGAAGATATCATTTTTGAGTATTGACAGCTGGCAGACATTATCTTAAGATCCCAAAAAATTCTTCTGATCAAACTCTATAACCGTTTCGAAGAAACGAACTCTCTAGCTATTGTCACTTTGGAGCGAAAATCCGAGGATTACCTAAAAAACTCGAAAAGTTGATCACTTTTCCACATGCAACTGCTTTTCCAGAATTTTACCGCAAAAGCGACCTATGAAATTTTTTATTTGGGGCCGTGACTGCCGTTCAGAGAAAATTTCAGGAAGATCGGCTGACTAGTTCTCGAGATCGTGATCCGTGAATAGATGATCATGATGATTATAATCACATGCAGAGTAAGTTGAAGGATTTTTAAAGTTTGGAAAAACTTGTTTTGGTGCAATTTGTATGGAAATTCGTGAACTTTGAAATGTCATATCTCAGCGAATTTCCAGCCGATTTTGATGAGTCTGGGCTGTTGCGACGTAAGTTTAAATTAATTTCAGGAGGAGGGGGTAGTGGAAAAATTTTCGCCTATATAATAGTTCCTGGTCCCCCCAAGGTTTTGTATGGATTTTTTTATGTTTGTGGAGTTCTTTTTTGGGGTGGGGGGACTGCGTCACGTCCTCCGCTACCGCTTCGGGCATGATTTTGTTTCGATGTAATGATAGCACAAAAGTTATTACGAGCTTTAACCACAATATTCACAATGAAATTTATTTGAACAAGTTTGTTCGATGAAATCTCAGAATTTTGTACGTTTTCCCACTTAAAAAAAATTTGTTTGTTGTCGGTGATCTGTGTCGGTGGCGTTACAAAAGTTAGGTCATGATGTGGGAAAGTGTTGACGTAAGTTCCGAAACATTAAGAAGTTAGCACAATTTTTGTTGGACACAAAAGACGGCACCACATTTCCCCTGATGACTTTTGTAACAACATCACCGCAGATATCTTTGTTGACGAGAACTTTTCTTTGTAATAATGAGTTTTAGCTTACTAAAACTAGGTGGCGGCACTGACAGTCGGCGATAAACCTCTATTTGTCATACAATGACCGAAATTTAAATAAGAACTTTGTATTTCTGCGCAGGCTTTCGCGGTGTTAAAAACCTGCGCAGAAGTACAAAGCTCTTATTCAAATTTCGGTCATTGTACGATTGTTTACGATGAATTTTTAGCCATTACTTTTAATGGGCAGTATTGGAACAAGAATTTGTGATAACTACAAACCTAAAGGGTTGGACCCAGTGACTGCATTCGAAAAACTGGACATTGCAAAAATATATGTCGTCTGAAAATTTGATGTATTTTTAATACGTAATTGCGCATTGTCAAAAACTGATTTTTTATCCGATATTCGAAATATTCGTTTATCATGGGATTAATATATTGTTGAATCATCAAGTTGTTTAAAAGTTTACTGAAAAAAAGAATGTGATTTACGAATTCATCTCCGGCTCCGATTGGCATTTATTTTAAGTAATGCGCAGACTTTTGTCAGTGATCTTCTATCCACATTTCAATCTGTAAACTTTCAGTATCCGAGATCTCAAGAAAAAAAGTATTAATCAGATTTCCATTGACTTAAGACTTATGTATCTTAAATCGATTGAATGCTGAAATCAAATAAGAAGAAAAAAACGCTGGAAAAGAGAACAATACGTTAAAATATCGCCATCACTGTATGCATTTATTTGAATCAACAATGCACACAGAATTCTCAATTTCAATCGAAGAAATTTACCTTCACTTGTACCATAAAACTATATTACAAAAAAATTTTTTTGTTTTTATTCTGAATGACTTTAACTTCATTTTACATTATATAAATTATATAAAATGCCTACCCCGGTATGTGCCCAGTTCACATTCAGTCTGCATGTAAGTACATTTTCGTATCAAACATATTTATATGTGAGACTGAGTAATTGATATTCGATACGCGTAGATCGATCGTCCATTGTTTTTCTTAAACATATTTGCAGAGAATGAGATGTGCGATGCTAACATTTGACTTCAACAAAAAGATTTATCCAAGGATATCTTTTCGAATTCGTAGATTAAAGAAAGACATTTGAAAAAGGTTCACAGGTGTTGTAATACCATTTGTTTGGTCCAGTTTTAATGAAAAATTATTTTTTTTTTAATTTTATGGCGTCAGGCTTTTACAGCCAGGGCAGGTAAGTGACGTTAAGACAACTTCCTTCGAATACAAGGGAAAATTATTTCTCAATTCAATTAAATTTTATGGCATGATTTGGCTATTGTTCATATCTGATGACGTGATCCGCCTATGTGGTTTTCTTTTCAATTTTTAAGTTGACGAACGTATTTTTATTGTTCCAACACAATTGACTGCGTCACTATTTTAACATCACCTTTTACACATAATTAAGTTCCAAATCAATAAATCGGTGCTAAATAATATGCAAAATCGCGTATCGAAACGATCAAGAGACCCCGCATAACACCCAAATTATGTATAACCGCTAAGGGAGCGCTAAAAAATGGCGTCTGCTTTTAGGGGAGGAGATACTTCGAAAGTTTTTCACCGATTTTGCACAAATTCATGCCATCACCGACAAATTGATTAATTTTCTTTCAGGGAAAAAAAAAGCTCTTGAAAATCGGATAAGATTTACCCGATTTATTTAGAAAAAACACGTTGAGGATTAGGATAAGTGGGTGGGGCATAGATGGTACCCCAGCACCTAGGCCGCCAATGGGCATGTTGTGCGTCCCACGCTCAATTAGTACCTTCCTGTACCATTTAGGTTTTTCAGAATGTACTTGGGATGGATGCTCCAGATAGAGCTATATTTTGTCGTATAGTTTCCTAGGAATTTTCTCCTTCCAATGTTTTGCTTGCCTGGCCGTACGTATAGATATCCATTCATTTTTAAACCTATCTATTTTCCATTTATTAATGAACTGATTTAGTGTGGAGAGCGAGACTGGGATGCCCGGTTCTGGGCCAGTGGTGAGGGTAGACGATGCTAGTCTCGCCATTTCGTCAGCCTTTTCATTGCCCTCGATGTCTCTGTCGCCCGGCACCCAGACTAGCGTGGTTTGACAGTGTTTCAAGGGTGTCATGGCATTCTAGAGTGAGGACTGAGGTGGACTTAATACTATACAGTGATTTAATCGCGGCTTGGCTATTTGTGCAAATTTATATTTGTCGCTCCTGTTGAGATGGGATATCCTTGTGTCTTATCTCTTTGCAACTGCTGAGGATTCCGGTCATTTCTGCCTTTAAAATCCCGACGTATCTTCCAAGCGCTATTGATTCACTGCACTGCATTTGTGGGATCCTGCCCCAGAAAGATTATTTCGAAATCCGTCCGAATACCAAGTGATTGCGTTCTCTGCCAAGATGTGTGATGGTGATGACCATTCTTCTCGCTTAGGAATGTGTATTTTGAAAGACTTTTCGAATCTATAGGTCGGCAGTATCAAATCACATGGCATTTCAAGTTCGGGACTTTGCTTTAGCATTAGCTGCCAAATTTTTGAGTGTCCGTAATTTCTTTCGATGAACATCGAACTTTTCTTCATTTTTAGGGCTGTGGACCTTGCCTTGGCTTCTATGTGAATGTGGAGGGGTTCCAAGTTTGTTATGACTTCTAGAGCTGCTGTCGGTGCGGTTTTCATACCGCCTGTTAGGGATCGTCCATAAATTACGTAACGCTTTTTCAGTGTTGCCACAAATTTTGAATCAACGATATCTCGGGATAGAAGCATTCCAGAGGGGTCAAATGTATGGTCGACCCCCCTTTTATACCTCCTAAATGGGGGGGTCGACCATACATTTGACCATTCTGGAATGCTTATATTCCAAAATATCGTTGATTTAAAATTTGTGGCAACACTGAAAAAGCGTTACGTAATTTATGGATGACCCCTTATGCTAACAAGGGCTAGTCGCTGTAATTTATTCAGCTGCTTTTGTACGGTATTTAATCTACATCTCGACTACCATATTACTGCAGCATAGCTGAGTCTGGGTCTCACTATTGCTGTGTAGATCCAATGCAGTATCTTAGGACTTAGGGACCATCCATAAATTACGTACGCTTTTTTCAGTGCTGTCAGCAGATTTAAATCAACAATAACTTGAAAAATATTCACTTTTAAGACGTCAAATGTATGGCCGCCCCCCCCCCCCCCCAGGTAGTTTGGGGAAAGATTTTATGGCCCAGATTATTCTTTCTCTTATGACGATTTTTCTTGCGACTTCTAAATCGCCGAGTCCTGACAGCGGTAGGAGAGCTAGTGGTGGTTAAGTTTCAGTCGCCTGTTTCAACTGTACGCATTTTGTAAAATGAGTGTCTAGTAGGTGGTGTAGATTGGCTTCCGGAGTTTCGGTCAATTCCCCCGATGGTTTCTTTAACGTTCCAATTGAGCAATTGAGCATATTGCGTCCTTAGCTAAGGATTTGAAGACGCTGGATGCTCCTGCGTTGGTATTTACCGAATTAAGAAGCTGTTGTTCCTTAATTCTTTTTGAACGTCGCAGTAGTTTTGAATACACCCTTTCGGCTTCTCTTCGACGAGCAATTTTCTCTGGGTCTCTGTCCTTTGCTTGGTTGAAGGCTTTGCGCGTTTGCGCTCTTTGGAATTTAATAACTCCTGTAAAGAAAGAAGGTGATCTTCCAGCCTTGAACAGTTTCAGTTTAAGGACCCTGGCTGAGTCCAAAAGCTAAAAATTAAAAAAATTCTTCCATGAAATGTCAGACATGGCCAGGACTTTCAAACAAAAAAATTATAAAAATCGGAAAAGATTTACTTCAGTTATGTACAAAAGACCAAAAACCCCTTAAAGGGCCCTAGCTCATTGGCCCTTAGGCCGATAGTGCCCAGATTCAATCCCATAAAAGATTTTTCGATTACCTTTCAGGGAAAAAAAAGTTTTTGAAAATCGGTTGAGATTTACTCAAGTTATCGTGGTGACGGACAGACGGCCATTTTTCTATTGTTGATTCGTCATCTAAGAACCATGATCGAACCTCCCCCTCTACTGCCGGGTTGAAATTGGGATGGTTACAAACGTCGTGGTAAACGCATAAGACCCCTTTTCGAGGTCTAAAAATCTGCATTTGTACGGAACGTTGCAGACAAGGGGGAGGTGGGATCCAAGAACCCGGAAAAATGCAGACGTCATGTCATATATGAAAGCTCCCTAATGACGGTCACGAAAACGACTAATGAAAACCTCGAAAACTTCGGGGTCACTTGTCAAAATAATGCAATAGAAATAACTTTTATTTTGACGTGTGATCCCGAAGTAGACAATACATTTGAAATCCTCACTTCTCTTTTTTAACAATCTTTAACCTGAAAACTTTACAAAAAAAAAAGAAAAAGAAAAAAAATCTATAAGATATAGAATCATTGTTTGAGTGTACTCGTGTAATGCATTCAAAATCGCTCGTCAAGACTTATATCAGGAGTAATTTATGTTAGTATAACAGTTCATAGTGACAGCTTGTTTCTCAGTGTTATCAGAAATTGTACCTCGAAACCAACTTCACACGTAGCCAATGTGGACGTTGTCAACATTCGAAAAATGTAATTAAAATGTGTGTTCCTGCGAACTTTTAGTAATTAATGACTATTTTAGTACCGAGTAATGACTTTTGAAGCAATTCGAGAGCACTTTTTTCAGTGGGTTGTTCAAAAGTCATTACTGTCAGACATATTTCAAAGCAATTTGCAATCGATCGAACATTCGCTCTATTGTCATAGCAAATTGTTTTTCAACAAAGAAAGAAAAGTAATTTCTACTAGTCAGCCAATGCGGTAGTCATTACAGTGACGTGACATGAAAATATTGAAAAGTCAATGTCGATTGTGTCAAAGACATTAGAATACATCAAAAGATTCACGCAAATTGAAGCAAAATGCTTTAGAAACTGAGTGTACACAAATGTATTTTCGTTCACTTTTTTAAAAAAGTTACCAGTTTGCATGGACAACAATGGCGAACGCAAGCAATTTATTAAATTTTACAAAGTACAGTCAGCAAAATTAACAGAACTGCGAAATTTTTCTTTTACTCTCTTTTTTGAGTTTTTTCGTTTCGTGAGTATTGAGAGAGGAAAAGAGAAAGAAACGAAACATATAATGTGCAGTTCTGTTAATTTTGCTGACTGTAGTTGGCTAATTCCATCGGTACCGTCACCTGGGTAACGAATTTCATCTCTTTCATTCTTTCAATGTGATTTATATTAACATGAGACAAAACACATTCGTTCCCCAGGTGACATGGTAGCGACAATGTATGGGTTACCGATGGAATTAGCCAGTTGTGTTGTAATGTAAGGAACGGTATGTTTTGTCTCAATTTTTAAAGATTATGTCGTAAGAGTAAAAAAGATGCAAATAAGCCCTCATCTAGATGCAAATAACGTTCCTAACATGAGCCAAAAGTGAAATGCGAAATGTTTAGTAGTGTTTGTAAATTACGTGAAATTTATGTGGATTACGTATTTTCGACACAACAAATCAGCGTAAATTGTGTATGTGTTGGTGTGCGATGGGCATACTATGTCTGATTCCATCGGTAACCCATACATTGTCGCTACCTGTCGATCACCTGGGGAACGAATGTACTTTGTCTCATGTTAATATAAATCACACTGAAAGAGTGAAAGAGATAAAATTTGTTACCCATATGGATAAAAACCTTCCACGAATACCAAAATTCTCACATCTCATCATTCCCAAATTTCCCCATTTTCAAGAATATTTTCTGAGGTTTCGTTGCATTTTCCTGTCCTTCAAATTTTTTTATTTTTTAATGATATCAAAATTATAATCTGCGATTCAATTTCCTATTTGGCATATTTACTAAAAACTAAAAGTGCTATCAAAGTCTAGGGAAAAACAAGGCCAAATAATTCAACGGAGTCAATTTCAAATAAGGGCCAATTAACGAATCAAATAACCAGAATTTTATTCAGACGACGATTCAATGAATCGATTTTAAAACCTTATCAATATATTCGTATTGTCCAATAAAAAATTACGGTACAGCTCGTTATTAAAAATATTAGGCTATTAAAAATTATCTACAGTAAACTATTGCCTTTTATAAATAATTTTATTCGCCGAGTGAAATGACGATCGAATAAAAAAAGACGACAAAGCCAATGAAGAATAGAACTGAGTACGATTCAGGTTTCAGCACTTTTAGCATGATTTTGAAATTTACGAATGAAAAATCGTTTTACAGTACGTGACATGAGGTAACAACTTCTGCAAGAAATCGATTGTGAAACTCAATAAATAAATAAATAAATAAATAATAATTCTCATTTTATACATTTCCTTAACAGACAGACAGACAGACATTTCATGTTATTGTCAAAATTTTTTCAAGATAATAATTTTATAAATTTCTTATTTCAATTGAATGAGTAAGATTAATGACAAACAATAACAGGATTTTATTTTCCTTTTTCGTTTATACTTTTCCGTTTAACTAAATAACAATTTGAACGAATAATAATTGTTATAACAACGCACACACCAAGTCGTATGCATAAAATAGCAAAAATAAAATGCACAAAAACAAATAAGAAAATAAAAAATATTGCTAACAATTTATTTGAATATAAATAAAAGTTAGCTGTAAAACTACATATCTACAAATAAATCATTGTTTCCATTGCAACCCATGTATCAACCTCATGCGGTTGTATACCATTGAGATAATCTCTATCATCAAACCAAGAATCGTATGCTAGAGCCTTGCAACGTAACATTTTCTTTAAAGAGTCATTTTTATCCTATCCAACAATCTTCTTCGATCAAAATGCGTATGCACACTGGAACGGAATTACATTGTAAATATAAGTATACATTTAATGATTCCATTCCAATCATTCATGGAATTTCACTATCTCATTTGGAAACAATTTTTCGTGTAGGTAGTGTGGTTGGTAGTTAATAATATATTTGCCTAATTAATACACGTCACATTTCTAGACTTCTCGATATCATCATTCGATGATGAATATGTTTTAAAATATGAATATAACTTATTATGTTATACTTTAGATTTATGTGTACTCCACAAGCCATATTTGATCACCTTCAAGATCGCCTTACGATTGCGACGACTATATAAATCATTAATAGAAGCCGTACAAGTTCAAAGCAAACTCTACGTACCATACAACATCTGGATTACACAATGCAAAACTTACCTAATGCGAAAATTACCTAAAATTTCTATCGGCATGATCGACAAAAGAAATCTTTCAAATAAGGCGTTGTTCGTAACGCTGCATGAATCAGGTGTTAGTTATTTGACCCCTAGATTTTTCTCTTCAAATTGTTAGAATTACAAATTATATCTGTGCAAATTATTTGTGTAGTTAACATATTATGCATGCCTGCTTGCATCCAACAAAGGTAGCAAGTTGACAAAGGTGAAAAAACGCATTGACAACTAGAAGTGTAAAGGGTCTTACAACTTGTACAGCATTTAGTCGTAGGTGTAATACCAAATAGTTTCGTATGAACATTAACAATTAAGTTTAATTATGAAGCGAAAAGCTGGTGTGAGTTTTCCTAATCATCCATGAATAAACAAAATATTTTATATGAAGTCTGGGCCACGAAAACAAGTTATTGTGAAAATGCATAAATATGGAAAAGAAGTCGAATTAGCTCTTTTGGACTACGCATTAGTTTCATTTTGATGAAAATCTCTTGCACAGGAGGTATCGCGGAATACGGCACAATTAGAAAATATTTGAAATACTCTTATTGAGTCTTAAAACGCTTATGTTTCTTTGAAATTGTACCAAATTTATTTTTATTCGCCAACCAGGTTTCGTCTACTAAGTAGACATTATCAAGGCTCATTTATATAACATAAGATACTAATAACTAAAAGTTGAGCTAGAAAGAGACACACACCCAACAGCCAATAAAATAGGCCTTTGTTGATGAGTCCACAGATGTCGTTCGCTAATCATTCGCAGTCAAAAAACTCTTCGTCAATGCTTATATCAGGCGTGTCAGCTGTCAGATCGATAACTCTCTCATCTACTATTCTTTCTATCAGGAAAAGGTTGAGTAGGGGAGACTTTATATTGCCGTCGTCTAGATTAAGGAGGTTTTCATGTTTATGTTTGTGAATATGTATCGCTTCGTAATACTCTATTTTCCACATTTGTCTTACTGGCTGGATAAGTTTTAATTCACGTCATGTTTGTCGAATTAGCTATGTGGGATTTTTTACGTCGAGATATTCAAAGCTGTCACCTACTTACTTATACTTACTTATCAGCCTTTCTAACCCAAGCGGGTTTTGGCTGACCCTACAACGTTTCTCCATCTGGAGCGATCCTGGGCCAGACTTCTCCACTGCGCAACGTCCCCGTGGTCGTCGTTGTTGAATCCGTCCGTTTATCCGAGGTTCTTGTAGAGTTTCTTGAACTGTGATTTTTTTACGAGGAAGAGGCGTTAACACTTCACTCAACCCACTGATCCCCGACAACCCGTAGGCAAGTCGTCAGGTAGCACTCTTAAGTTTAGCACAAAACTCCGAAGAGAATTGAGGTCCCAGGGACTACGACGTGGACGTAAAAAGAGCACTTGATAGTTAGACAGTTGCACGCCTGGCATATGACCCGGACTACCACACTCCGCTCATATGCTATCAAGCGCTACCCTATCTAACTACCCAATCCCCTACGCGGCCAATTTTTTTTTGAAGACACATAGATTATTTAGAAACATTGTGACAAGGTCTCTGAATTGTGACAGCTTCGACTGATGCGCTATAACACTTTTTGTGATTTGTGGCCCAAAATTTGACCATATCGGTTACCCTCCAATTACAAATTGATTTTTTTAGAAGAACATAATTGAAAACCCATATCTATGAGCAAACAATCCAATGTTTTATGTTCTTTTATAACTATAAGAACTTCAAAGATCTATAAAAATTACCCAAGGTAATGTCAAAGGCCCTACCGAAGTACGTCTGAGACCATTGATTTTAATGACCGAAATGTTCTCCTCTGCATCATATCAAAAAGAGGACCAACGTTGTTTCTTCAAGAAATCCTGAAACTATTTTCTCTAAAATGTTGTAACGTTTCATTTCCCTCACTTTTTATACTTGATACAAATGGAATACACTAATTGAACAAACTATGACAAATTCTTTATTTCACTTTTCAAATTAAACTCAACCTAAAAATGCGCATCCCCTTACAACTAAAAATACCTTTTATGTTGGGTGGTTTTGGATCACTTCCAATAATTATACACGTTTAGGTACGAGTTCGTTAAAATTGTGTGGCAAATTCGATCCTCTTCCTCTCCTTTGTCCACCATAAAAATTACCTTGCTGACTGCAGGCTTAGTATATAAATTTCCCCTGTGATTAGAGGTCAGCTTCTACTGGTGAACTGCTCTCACTTAACGTTGTTAACTCTGCGAAGTATTCGGTCGAACTCAACTCAAACAATTTGCAATGATAGAATCAAGCGTCGACTAGTTGATAATAGTCACTGTTCAGCCGGTTAATCAAACCGTGCGTGCCATCTATTTGTCACCACCGGCGCACTCCGAATATATCCACCGGGTTAATTCAAAACTCTCTTAACAACTAAGGTTAATGCTTATCACAAAATTCCTAACAACTAAAAACCAAGTTACAACGTAATTCTCACCAACTTTGCCTTAAGAGGCAAACGTCAAACTGTCGTAATTTTATAGATATATGTCACCCCTCCCAATTCTAGAACTTGCTTTATCCCGGGATTTGATAATTTTTCGCTAAAACCCTGAAACACGTGATCTCTGAAATTTTATTCGCTACAATTACCTTTACTTAACTTTTCCACTCATTCGTAAGAACAG
This sequence comes from Pseudolycoriella hygida, assembly GCA_029228625.1. Taxonomy (NCBI): domain Eukaryota; kingdom Metazoa; phylum Arthropoda; class Insecta; order Diptera; family Sciaridae; genus Pseudolycoriella; species Pseudolycoriella hygida. Next base: position 14,509 of record WJQU01002909.1, read on the forward strand.
TGCTTCCTCAGTAGTAAAGCTATGGAAGATTTGTGCCGGACTGTCACCTCGCTCAGTGATGTTACCCAGTTAGAACGATCGTAGAACTGAGGCTTGCTCGCGGACACGGCTGGCTCGTGTAAGCGAGATCGCTCAGGGCTACAGGGAAGGCGTCGTTGCGGTGTGCCGTGACACTAGCGCAAATTTTGAACGAGAAGCGGCCTGGCTCAACCTACACATGGTCGCATGGATTAACGGCTCTGCTATTTGAACTGGTCGAGGTCTGGAAACTGAACTTGGTGGTGAAGAGTCGAATTTTTATTGATTTCGAAATTCGGAAAGGGAGCCGCACGACTGAAGCGTTGTTGTTCGTAGCTGTCACCCCTTATCGGTTTGTGGACCAGATTATTTTGCCTTGGATGTGGCTCGATAGTTACTTGAGCGAATGAGCGAAAATTTTTGGCGTTACAAAATGGCCGAGGTCAAGGGTGGAGGAATGATGGCATGCCGTAGGCCAGGGATGACACGTGGCCTGACTCTGCCTAGGTCGATACCCAAACAGGAAATCCAACGGTTCTATTCTAGAGCTATGAGTCATTCCTCCTAATTTGACTTAAAATCAAATTAAAGATAAATAAACCCTCACAGTTCTAGAGGTGGTCACATTCCACCATTATGCCATTTTTCCTTAAAACCCTGAAACACGTGTTCTCTAAAATTTTATTCTCTACAACTTTGCCTTTAACAGTAAATCTCCATATTACATTGTTGAGCGAATATAAAGGAAAAACCATCTGATTTCGTATATGGCCAAGAAACTTAATTTCGTCCATTCCATTGGTTCCAGTGCCGAGACCACTGCTCCGATTTCCACAAAAAAAATCCCAGTTTTGTAAGATCAAATGCTTTCATTTGATACAAAAAATGAACAATTCCGTGCTGTTGTATGATGCATATCTATATTGATAAGCTGCATATTTATAGTGATATGTTGCATATATTAGTTGCAAGTTGTATAATATACCAACATGAAGCATTCGAAATGCTGCATGTGGGTATATAATACAACTTGCAACTTGTATATACAGCATGTCACTATATATATGCAGCATACAACTAACGAGAAAATCCAAGAATTTTCAGTGATGGGATATATGTACCTTTTAGGGGGGAAAAGTTTAAACGTCAAAGTTAAAAAGTTTAGGGTGATCGGTGCAGTCGTTTAGAAAAAAGTGACGGGAGTATAATACCGGTTCTCACAACTATGCCTTTTCCGGTAAGCCGTACGATGGCACTACACTAAACTTCACTTGACTTGAACGATTCAATCATTCTTGTTTTTGTTTACAAATCTAACAATCGGTACAAATCCGTCTGCGGCTGAGTTTCTAACCAACGCATTGGCAACTCAATCTCGTAGTAGCAAGCAGATGTGTTAACCACTGCGCTATCGAGTTGCTACATTTACTAAATTTACTTATTGTAATATCTGGCTAGTCAGTTATATACATTACCACACAGTTAAATGCTGAACACAGTGTACATCACACGAGCGGTACAAGGGCTAATAGCGCTTTACAAGCACCGCGCTTGTAAATTAAATTCAAATTATCAGCGCAGCTTCGCAATGCTATACAGTTCTACCTAGTAGACCTACCTCCTCCCCCCTTTCTACGACCTTGCCCTCATAGCTAAGTAAAGCACACAAACTTTCCGGTTATTTGCCTTTTACTACTGCACTATAAAGTGTTCGGTGGGAACCTTTACTTACTGACTTTTGCTAGTTTTACGATGTTTCTTAGATACAACTTTCGGAGATAATGGTTGTGACGATTGGTACTTTTAGAATTTCTAATTCTCTTTCTGCTGCTAAAGATTATAACAAACTTGCAGCGTTGAGTGTCTTAATTTTTTTGTTACGATGAATATTTTCGTTTTGAAAACAAAATTGTTAGAAGGAACAATTGACAATTTGAAGAACAACAACTAAAGCTTCAACTTACAAGGCCATTGACAACGTGAAAAGGGTTACAAAATTATGGATCACAATGAAGCTGTGGTTATCTGTGAGGATCTGTGAATAGAACTTTGAAAAATATCACATTTGCTTTAAACGCAAGAGTTTTATATTCAATAACACATAAGAAAACTGATTTATTATCTCGTAACATCGTTAAGAGTTTTTATGAATGAGAAATAAAACGGAAAGGGAAAAGAAAAATTGCGTCGTAATACACACAGGCATATTCAAATTTTATTTAATTTCTTTTTCCCTAGGTAACAATGTGTTGTAGGGATGATGATATAATGATAGAAAAAAGAAAGTAAATAATTTTTTTTCTCTTGGTGAGATAGTATCATTTTACCTATTATTGTCATTTACATATGGCAGTGAACTTTCGAATTTGAAACAACGGTTCTAAGTGGGAAATGGTGTGATACAGTTTAGAACTGTTTCTTTCGATATGGATGGTAAATTGAGCGTAAATGTGAAAACAGTTTGTGTCAAAATAGAGGGTTTGTGAAATGTGATACGACGAAATTGAAATCGCTGCAATGGTTGTTATAAATCCGTTATTTAATATTGAAATTCGCAAGAACTTTGATAAAAATAAGAAAATTTAGTTGACTTTAAGAAAGAAAAGCTTTGCTTTGAGACGTCTTTCTCTTTTTTATTTTCGACATTTCAATGGTTTATGTTTTCACCCTTCCTGTCCGTCCGTCACTCTGTGTAGTACATCTAACTGCACCTCACTGCACCTAACTATACCTCACTGCACCTAGGGAATCAACTTCTTTGACTTCACTCTATCGCTACCTTTTTTTTATTAAAGAGTAGCTGTCTCCACATGTTAGTGTGGAAACACGCACGGGGGCCTCCGACGGACCCATTGTGCTCACTCTTGTCTTTTATGTGTTGCCTTATGGTTACTCCGCGAATCTTCCTGTATTAGTGATGTAGTTCAGTATGTCTTTTGGATGTAAGCTTTTTATGAGGTCGTATCTGATTACATACCCTCCCAAGAACTTGCGTCTGGAAGTAATGTACGCTGAGCAGTGGCATAAGTAGTGTTCGACTGTGTCAGTGCGTTCACCACAGTGATCACAGCTGGGATATGTGCGCTTGCCGATGGTTGTCAAGTGATTGTTGAAGCCGTAATGTTCCGTTGTGACTCCTGTGAAAGATTTCAGTCTTGTTCTGCTAATATTTAATAAGAACTTTGTTCTGGTAGGTCATAGAATTCACTATATTTGAAAAAGTATCAAATTTTCGGAAAATTCGGCCGCGCAAGCTTAAATTTGAATAAAAAAAAATTTCTCTACTAAAAAAAGTGGAAAATCAATGTACCCTAATGAACATTCTGGATCTTGAATCCGAAGTACGCAGCCTTCAGAAATTAGGTATATGTTAGCGTCAATATAATATAATACTTTACGGGAAAATTGTCAATTTGACACCAGGCTACACACTTTGTTATGGCCTAAGGTCACAAAGAAGGCAGCCTAGTGCCAAAAATTGAAGCATATAATGTGACGGCATTGAAGAATGTTTTACAGCGCACTGAAATTAATTTTGACACCAGGCTGCATTCTTGAGGTATGTTCGTTGAACTGCAGATGGCAGCAGCAGTCAATTTGAAATTTGGCGCGTCGTAAAGCATCCGACAATGTCGTCACGGTGATATGATTCATTTTTTGACACCACCCTGCCTTCTTTTTCATAGTTTAAGGTCACATAGAGGGCAGCCTGGTGTCAAATTGAAAAGTATTACGCCGTAATCTACTGTCTACTAGATTAAGATTTTTCTTGCATCATTTTTTGACACCAGCCTGCTTTCCTCGACTTGGCTACTGCAACCTTACCTTGCCGGCAATTTTAGCACATGTTAAAGTGGAGTAGAAAGGATGAATGAACGAGAGAAGAGTACAAAGAATATGTGTGTGAAGTGGTTTATTCACTTTGTATGTGATCCATTCCTCGTTACATATCCTTAGATATCTTGAAAATAATGTAGGCATCCAAGAAAAATTCTTTTGAGTCCGTCCCTTCCAACAATATTGTGAAATGTAGAAACATTTTAGCTATGTAGTTTGTGAGACACAAGTGTTTGCTTGGCATTTTGAAGCCTCGGGTTCAATTTTACTGTGTTGCAAGAAATAAGAATATCAAATTTTATGAGTTGTCAGTTATTTCTATAATCGAACACTCTACCGTTCAGTTATGAAAATTACTGACGACCTAGCTGTCGACGCTTTTAGTACGGCATCGGATTCTGTCAAAGTATACAAAAATATTACTAGCTACGAGAATTTATCGAATTCCTACGCAATAAATTTAATTTGCTGACTATTGATCTGTCCTATAAGGTGGTAAATAATGGGAAAGGTAATGTTTGTATAAAAAGGTGCAATTAACGCTTGCTATTACGATTAAATTTTGTGCATTAAAAGCGATCGAAAGATCGAGGTTGTACATGCGTTTATTGAACCTTTTACTCGCACATAAACAATGGTTTCACAATAAATATGTCTAGATCATTCATGTCAGTTCGAACTAGAAGCCATGATTTAATATACTCGTAGTTGTTGAGCATTCATAAAGCTTTCATTGTTAGTTTATTTCAATTACAAGCAATGCATACAATTAATGTTTGTGTCTTAGAAAAAAATTCTTCAACAATTTGTAAATTGGCGTTCATAAATTATGTCACATTGTAATGTCTTTATAAGTAAAATGGTCAAAATGTAGTAAATGATAAATTGCGAACAAAAGATACAGTTATATTCATCTATCTACGAACACCTCTTATTCGTAAAATAAATGTTTTTAGCTAAAAAAGTAGAAGTAAATAGTTGAGCAAAATAGAACCTCAACTGCATACTTTGCATACAATATATAAAATAAATTTTATTGCTTGAGACACCTTGCACAATTTAGCATAAATAAAAATTAGCATTTATGTTTAACGAAAAATACAAATTTTCTCGGAATATTTGTGCACATTCATGGTCAGTGTGGAGTGTAGACACAAAAGCCGCCGAAAAGCAAACCATTCGAAAAAACAAAAAATGATTTTTAAAAACATCGAATTTTTATGTTTAGCAAGGAAGGAAAAAGTTTTTATTATTCTCTCGTATGACTTTATGTACAGACCTCACAGAGAACTTGGATCCCGCTATTATCAAACTAAACAAATGATTGTACTGCTAATTAGTTTGGCAGGAAAAAAGCAAGCGACACTCTCGCTCCATTGTATACGTTAAATTTAGAAGTATGAGGACTCGTGCTACCGCTGAAATTATCCACAATTACATTTTCGTTGTTCCCGTCGTTTGAAACTATCGAATAGACTGTGAAGGTTCAGTTTATAGTTATGAACTGCGTTGGCTATGTAATTTAGTTGTAACACACCTGATCGCAGATGTGTTACAACTGTGTGTCAACACATAGCCAATTCAGTACAAAATTTTAATGCAAAAGCGAGCGGTATATTGAAAATACACAAAAAAAATGGGAAATTTTCACATTGTAACTTCGACAAGAACAGAATGGCCATGTTTTTTGGTTCAGTGCGATGAGAGAATTTCATACCTCGCAATGTAAGTTGATTTACGTGGCTTCGTACAGTTCATACCGAGTGGTCGCTTACTTCAATTTAGTCCATTTAATCCATTTAATTTATTTAGTCCATTTAATCCATTTAGTCCATTTAATCCATTTAATCCACAAATCTCAGAAGTGAGTCCCCCCTCGGTTCATTCATGGTTTCGTGCAGTTTACACGGTTTCGTGCAATTTCGTGGCATTTATAATAGCGACGAACTGTCAGTATACGACAATAATACCGCTTGTAAAGCCTGCTTTACCATAAGAAAAAAAGCATAAAAATTTTTACGAATCAATAAATTTGTTGGCGATTCAAGGAGGCAATGTTCAAATAATTTACTGGCTACTTTGCTGATCTAATCTTTCATACCTAGAAGCGTGACATTGGCTTCTGTCAAACTATAGCCTTCGCGAAATTTGAAATTTTTTATAAAGCTTAACTGTTTGACGTTAGGTGGCAGTATAAAAAACTATTGTTTGTTTACGTATTTTACGTTCTGATCGCGTGGAAACGTACGTAATTTACGCATATATCGCATGAAAAATTCAAATTCAAAACGCAATAAAAGCGTCAATTTCATGATAAAATGCTCAAACTCTTACAGTATGGAGTGTACGCACTCTAGGCATCTCATCATGAATAACGCTATACTATCACAAAGCCGATGTTGCACTCAACGCGTAGATTACGTGAATCCCTGCATTTACTGCGTCAACGGCTTATGTCAAAGTATATGGATTTTCGTGACACGATGCATAAGCTGTCAAACTAATGTTATTAGGGATCGTTCATAAAGGATGTCACGCGTGCGAAAGAGATGCAAGATATGCATAAAAATGTGGTAGAAAGAGATGCAAATAGTAGTCACGCGTGACATACTTTATGAATGATCCCTTACTTGGTTAACAGTGGAAACATTGCGTCATGAAATTCGCAATACTTTGACATAAGCCGTTGACTCACTTATTACGTCTCTGACGAAACGAATAATCAAGTCTCTGCAGCGGCGAAGTGGAACGGGAAGAATGGAACAAGCGCGAATACAGAACGGCAGGAGAGAAGAGAAAGTTAGTGAGCTGGAGACACCCGAACCCGTTGGAGCGGTCCCACAAATTATTAATTAAATCAAGTTATTTCAAAGTTAAATACGGTGTTGTCAATTGGGTGAAGATGGCCTGAGCTCGCTGGTCCTCATGACCTTCCCATTTCTTGTCAATGACTTATAAATTCAATTGACATTCGTACAAATTATTGCTTGTACGATCGTTATTGCACCTTTGTTGATATTGAATTAATTATGTTTATTATTTGAACCATAAAACGATTATTTTAAGGCTTTTTGTATTGCTTGGTCGATAATTAGAATCTTTTGATCTAATAATTCACATTATTGGATCCTTTGTATTGCTATATTACTTTCCAGCTTTTGAAGGGACGAAACAAAAAACAACGACAAATATGCTGATTTCGGCGTATCACGCCCTCACATTCAGAAGTATGTCATCTCATCAGTACACCCATGTCGGACTATGTGAATATCAGCGCACATAAAAACAGAATGAGCAATCATTCCAATTACAAGGCTTGATTACACGTGTTTCTAAACAATTTTAATTATTGAATTTTCTTAAGGTACTAGACCTTTATTGTGAACATTCTGTTACCCATGGATATCTTCCGAAATTCTTTAAGCGTAAGGTAGAAGTCTCCCAGACACTTCACCCTTAAGCCTGCAAGAGCTGGACAGTGTAACAGTAAGTGCTTAGCTGTTTCTGGTACGTCGCCGCACCGTCTACAGTTCGCGTTGCTGCTCAGTCCCATCTTGCTCAGATGGTATTTCAGCGTGTTATGTCCCGTCAGTATTCCTACTGCTCACCTCAAGCTCCTCCTACTTAGGCTCAGGAGTTCTTTGGTAGTCTGCGGATATCATCCATCCAAAAACTTCTTAGCTTGCCTGCAGGTGCTCAGCTTCTCCCAAAACCTTTGGCGCCTCTCGCGAGTACGCCCTTTTATGAGTCCCACTACCAGCCAGCTCATCAGCCGCCTCGTTGCCCGGAATATCTGACTATCCCGGAACCCATACCAGATATACTTCGTTGTTCCTTGAAAGGGCATCTAGTGAAACTCGGCTCTCCAGGATCGATTTGGATGCAAACTTGCAAGACGAAAGTGCCCTTATCCCAGATTCGCTATCCGAGCAGATAACAATCCTCTTATCAATGACCTGACTTGCCGTCAGGAAGTCGCGGCTTCTCCCGACTGCCAGAGCCTCCGCTTGGAACACTGTCGGATATTCTCCAACACTAAGACCCAATTTCTCGCAAGATACACCAGCTCCTGTCCCTACCGCCATTTTTGAACCGTCCGTAAAGACAGTGATGTCTCCCACTAGGGGTGTCTCTGCCCCTCCACGCCTCACGACTTGGGGAGATCGTCTCAAAATTCCTCTCAAAACGAAATTCCGCCTTCATCACGTCTGAAGGCATCGACAACTCCCGGAAGTCTTTCGTCAGGGAGTGCCAGCGTGGGCTACATCTCTCCCTGCCGCGTACAGTCTGGCCGCTATCCTCTCTGCTTCTTGCTTCATAAATAAGCCGATCGTCTCTAGTGAAAGTAAAACTTCCAGCGCTGCTGTCGGTGTTGAAGTTATCACTCCAGTTATGTTAAGGCATGCAAACCTTCGTAGTAGATATTTACCGCCAGTCAAAAAATCGGCATTATTACCGCCACAGACATTTTTTTAACGGCGCTCATGTCTCCATCAATATATCGACAAATTTTATTCATATCGTAAATAAAAAATGTGGAAAATTAAATGCACAACAATAATTTGTTTATCGCCTTTTGATGAACATTAAGCTCGATGATACCGTTTTGATGAATAAAACAATGCAATTTTACATATTGGCTTTATAAAAATAATAATAATAATTTATATCTGCACCATAAATATCTTTGTTCTTATAAAATAAACACGTTTCGGGATGTTGTACAGATAAATGCAACATTATATTCATCATAATATGCACATTGTATTAAGTATTTGTGTGTACCTGTGCATTTTATGAAGGTAAAGACTTTTTTTTTGAAAAGATTTATATGAAGTCACATCTCCATCTTCATTAGGGTGGTCCAAAATTTTGCAAACTTCATGACAAAATTAAAAAAAATTATTATATGTTCAGCGGCGAGAGATGGTGCGCTTCTCAGCTGATGCATTTGATAATGAAATTTCGTATACTTTGACACAAGCCGACGCCGCAATTGAGTCGGTGATTATTCTCGTGAATTATTATTGTGCCAACCAATACCTACCAAGAATTTTTCGATGAATTAGTTTACCGATTCGACAAAAATAATTTAACGAAAACTTCTTGTCACCCATAGATAACTTTACGCTTTGTCTGTGTTGGAAATTGACACATTGGTGGCCGCGATTGGTTCCTACGAATAATTGTCGTTCGGTTAAGGGTAGGAGACCAGAAACTTGCCCCATTTACTTCAACGAGAAGTAGACCTCTCCATTTAAGAGTGGCCTCGGAAAGGTAATAAATGACTTCCGATTCAGTCGGACCAATGGACGCTTCTCATCACCGACGTGTTTTAAACCATTTTCGAGAATTGTTTTTTTAGGACCACCCTAATCGCCATATACCTAATCTTTACAAATAAATTAGATATATAATACACGGTGTATCGTATGTACATATACATAAATACAATGTGTAATGCATGAATGAACTTATTGTACATTCATCAGTTGAGACAGATAAAATAAATGGTGGTTAAATGAAGTTAAATTTTAATATATGAATAACAATTTATTGAATAAATTTATAACTTTAAATAATCATTTATTGGACGAATATGTTTTTCTGATTCGAATTTTTTTTTTTTTTTTGAATTTTAGATTTGTTTTACTTGTAGACATAATATTTATAATGAATGTTAAGCGCTACAGCATTGCACAAGTACCATTTCAAATTGATATATACCATCTAATTGGATGGAAATTGTTTTTTATTTATTTGTTGGATTAATTGATTATCATTTTACTTCATATTTATGTAAATCAATAAACCAGATTTAATGCATCAACATCAATGCATTATATAACATATCTATTTGAATAAAACATTATGTTTCATTTACTTTCAATTTAATAAAATCTAAATATATATATTTTGTGCCATTAGCTTAAAGTGTGTTCCATGTAATGGAAAAAAATTCTAAAATTGTAAACCATATAGTCGATTGCATGTGAAAAACATTTAAAACACCTTCGACGCTCACCATTTGAATTAATAATTATTATGTGTGATGGTTAACACGATAAACTCTGAAAGTACAAATTAATAACAAGATAGATAGTGTGATCAAGGGGGATAACTTCAGGTATTCTATTCATTTCAAATGTTTCTTGCTCTTTTTAATGATAAAACTACATTGAAGCAAGCGGAGACGTAAGAAAATAAAAATCGATCCTTTGTTGTTGGTAAAGAGATCGTCACAGCTGATTAGAACTTCGATTGTCGATATATTTCTTTCTGATAATAATGTCTGTGTAGGAACTACTCCATAAAAGCCTTTTACATATTTTTAACAGATTAAGAACATTAGGTTGAAGTAAGGAATGATGTTGAATCAGTCGTTTTCAGACCCGTAACTAGGGATAGCAAGGGTCGCTTTAGCTCGTATCTAAGTACAACAATACTTTTAACAAATTTTTTTGGTATTTAGTGAATAAAGTTCATGAAACGCTAAAAGGTCAAAAACAAAGCAGAATCTTTTTTACTACTTATTGCACTGCTCGTGACAATAAAACCAATAAAATCGAACGTTTTCGTACTTATACTTACAGTTAAAAAAACATGAAATTGTGGAATTTGTTGTTAGCATTACCAG
>WJQU01002912.1:0-19023 GCA_029228625.1 Pseudolycoriella hygida
CGGTGAATCATCAGTTATTCACCGGTGAATCATCAGTTATTCACCGGTGAATCATCAGTTATTCACCGGTGAATCATCAGTTATTCACCGGTGAATCATCAGTTGTTCACCTGTGAATCATCAGTTATTCACCGGTGAATCGTCAGTTATTCACCGGTGAATCATCAGTTATTCACCGGTGAATCATCAGTCATTCACCGGTGGATGATCAGTTATTCACCGGTGAATAATCAGCTGTTCACCGGTGAATCATCAGTTATTCACCGGTGAATCATCAGTTATTCACCGGTGAATCATCAGTTTGTAATGAGCCTGGTTCGTAGGTTGACTCAGTGTCGTAGCAGGGAACCATTTTGAGATGGGTGTAGTATGGGGTACTCTTCTCACAAATCAATCAACAGGTATGCGTAGTTTTCCATCACTTTATTTTACAATTTGTGGATATACATATACACAAGTCCAAATTCTTCACTAATTTCAAATGGCTCTAAAGTCTTCTTGCGGTGCTCCCGGTCCTAAGACCAGTTGCATCGTCAAGTCTCCGAGCTCTACGAATACAACATGACTGACTGACTTTCTTAACTCGACTGCCTCAACTTAGACTGACTTTTTCATTCCGCACAATAAACCGCGAAATATTGCATGAACAAAATTGCCGACTCGGACACTCGGAGTAAAGAATTGTAGCTCTTTGTGGCTTGCATTATTCGTAACATGAGTACTCGTATTACAGCATAAGCAATTATGCACGAGCATTTTCAAAGAATGCCGAACAATCAAATATAATTCATTTCACAGACTAATCGTGCAACCTGACTCTTCATGGTTGTATCGCGATTTGGTGTCGAGCCAATTAATTCATCCGAGTGAGAAATTTGTTGCTCCCGTCCGACATGCAATAGCTAGGGCAATTACAAGTTATTCACCGGTGAATCATTAGTTATTCACTGGTGAATCGTCAGTTATTCACTGGTGAATCATCAGTTATTCACTGGTGAATCATCAGTTATTCACCGGTGAATCATCAGTTATTCACCGGTGAATCATCAGTTATTCACCGGTGAATCATCAGTTATTCACCGGTGAATCATCAGTTATTCACCGGTGAATCATCAGTTATTCACCGGTGAATCATCAGTTATTCACCGGTGAATCATCAGTTATTCACCGGTGAATCATCAGTTATTCACCGATGAATCATCAGTTATTCACCGGTGAATCATCAGTTATTTCCCGGTGAATCTTTAGTTATTCCGCGGTGAATCATCAGTTATTCTTCGCTGAATCGTCAGTTATTCCCCGGTGAATCATTAGTTATTTCCCGGTGAATCATCTGTGATTCCCGGTGGTTAAATCCAAAATTAACTTCTTTGACTATCGCTACTTTCCCATACCCAATTATTACACTCGGTTCCATTACAATAGTGAGTGACATAGAGGTCAATTCGGCAGATTCGTTTATAATTTCTCAATAGTGTGTTAAAGGAGAGAACGAACAAAAGAAAAAACTTAGCTGTATGCTCATGCGAGAAATATTTAGTCTCAGCAGCTCGGTAAACAAACTACATACAAAATAATTAACTAGAACTTATGGAAAGACTGTATTTAATGTCAACATTTTCATTTAATTTTGACAAATTCTTCTTCAAACGGATGAAAATGCGATCACTTCCTATTTGTCAAGTATTAATCGTCGAAAATCTTCTCATTAGTTATCTTTCATCCGCCTTTCACTAAAACTTATCAATTATAAATCCACTCATAAGAACGAATGGAAGCAGAAACTATGGAAATATTTCCCCCCCGCCTCTTCACTCCCCCAAAAGCGCCATCAATTTCAAAAATTACTTTCAACTGAAAGAGCACCATTCAATCAACGAAATCATCTCGGAATTGTATATTATCACAATGAAATGAAATTATAAATCAATGTTATACTGCGGATTAGATACACCGTATTGTTTCAGTGCCAATTTCTGATTTGATTTAAAAGCTAACATTGCCGCATCCATTCAGTGAGGCATCGTTTTATTTATCTCGGAAAATCATCGATATTTTGTATGTATATTAAACAGAACGCTAAAATTCCTACAAAACAACCCAGCGAGTGTAGAATTTCTGCTGTGTAATCATTCACTGTGCAAATTTGATTTGTGCAAATGAATATTTGAATATTTATAAATGTAATATTATATGTGCCAGTGTTGATTCAAATTTGAATAAATAATCGGAAAATGAAATTTATATTATTGATGTTCAATAACTAGAAAATTTGTCGCTCAGCCTCATTATTTGATGAATGAGCGTGATATCGGCACTATACAATGTAGCACAATAAATGGACACATTGTTTTAGCAATTCTGCCAACGAATGGTGAGCATTTGTGCTCTCGTATCACTTTCGTTGCTAAATGTGAAATGAATCGGGAAATTAATTTCGGATTTATGTTTCAATTAGCATAATAATTATCAAACCATACATTCGGAACATGTTGGCGTCGCACGTTGAATCAATAGTTGCAATTAATTGTAATTTAATAGTAAATGCAATGAAATGAATTGCAAATTACCGACAGATTTGTGTAAAATATTTGTTCGCTGATTAAACAGAATTAAAGATTCTTTATTTCATATTTGTTTTGATCTTTTTCTGACTCAAAAGATATACAAAGAAAAATTGATGTTCAACGGAACACAGGTGATCATCCTCTGATTTCATCATAAATGCAAAAGAATTTTGATCTTTTACACAGATCAATAGACTCGAAAAACGTTCTTTCACGCTCGGTAATAAATAACGACCGCCTTTACGTTGTTGTTGGAAGTTTCATTTCGAACAATAGCAATTTATGCAACTAGTTGAGAAAAGTGTTACACTACGTCAATCGCTGTGCTCGTTTGATAATCGCATCGTGTGACAAAAAACAACCAATTACGCAACGCTTAATACAATGACTTGCAAAAAGAGCATTTTTTAATACATCGAACTTTTTCATACAACCACGCGGTCGCAGGAACTGTTGAGTAGTCAATCTGTAACTCGGGCCTTAACAGTTTGTAAATAATTATAAAAAACATAACACTAGCCTTAATTTAGTTTTGAACTAACCCGGGTGATAGTTTTGGAGACATTTGAGTGAACGAGGATGGACACAGATGGAGCATACGACAGATGTTGCTGTCAACAGTTACCTCCGATGTGCTACGTACGACGTGATATGAGATGACCGAGATCATTTCTGTTCTGACTTCGTTTGAGTAAAGTCGTGTTTATAGTGAAATCGACGGTGGAACACGTGAAACGTTGTTAAAGTTTTATTCAGAATTTAAGAGGGGCCACCTAGTGTATAAGCTCACTGATAGTGAGGTAAGATGATCGAGAGCAAAGGAGTTTCACAACAATAACGTTGGGTGGAATAGCTTTTAGGTGACAGCCATTATTACATTGGGTTTTTACATTGGAGTCATATTGCTGGCATCCATATTGAATGGTGGATTATACCGGAACACATTGTCTTAACGAATTCATCCACATGTGCTCCGTGCAACATCAAAGTCTCATTCACTCCAACGTAAATTGAGGTAATAGGTTAAGGGGAGTGCACAGTTAGTATTAAGACAATTTTGTGTATGATAATAAGATTGCCTACGAATCAATTCCTATGTAATAAATTGGTGCTTTTTATCGTAGTTACGAATCAATTGTGATTAGATTTAATCGAGGTGAAAATTTCGTTACAAATCTTCCCGGTAATATCATCTATATCTACTATAGATCGTTGAAGTTCCACATATTTTTCGAGGTTATGAGAGGCTTCGTCAGTTATGAGAGGCACAACCCGTACCCGAAGTATCTCGGCGTTACCTTGGTTGGTTGGTTTATTTGGCCGAGTAGCATGATACAAAACTTATATACTAGTCATTACAGCACAATACAATACAAAACTCTATGACTAAAACTACGAAGCGCTCATGCTGAACACTGAAGCCATCTTTGTTGGGCTCATTGTGTCGACTCGTGGCTCATTCTTTGCTGTGCTAAATGTCTGGATAGTCCATCCATTTGCCGTCTGTGATGAAGGATAGAACGTCAAGCAATGGTACCTTTCGGAATTCCTCTAGTGTTAGGTAAAAGTCACCCAGATGCTTTGACCTCAGCATCGACAGTGAAGACAGTTGCACATGAAGTGCTTCGCCGTTTCCGGTACGTCTCCGCACCTTTTACAGTTCTGATCGTTACTAAGTCCCATTCTGTTCAAATGGTATCTTAAGCAGTTGTGCCCTGTTAGCACTCCCACTAAGGGGCCATCCATAAATGACGTCCAGTTTTTTCAGTGCTGCCAGCACATTTGAATCGTTAATAATTCGATGAATATCCATTCTGACGAGTCAAACATGTGTCCTACCCCCAAATTAGAGGGGGCATTTAGAGGGTAGAACACACATTTGACTCGCCAGAATGGATATTTATCGAGTTATTAACGATTTAAATGTGCTGGCAGCACTGAAAAAACTGGACGTCATTTATGGATGGCCCCTAACAACCTTAGCCTTGCCTTATCAAAGCTTAAGTGATATTTCGTGGTCTTCGAGTTGCATCCCAACAAAAACTCTTTCGCTTGCCTACAGCTGCTCCCACGCTCTCTGATGCTTGTCTTTGGACTTTTCTCTGATGAGTTCTGGCACCAATCCAGCGTTAATGCCGGGTGCTGGTTCTGGGCCAGTGAACTCAGATTCGCCCGCCTTCCTTGCCAGCTCATCAGCCTTCTCATTCCCCTCAATGTTCGAGTGTCCCCGAGCCCATACCAGAGTTACTCCGTTCTTCTCTGATAGGGCATCCAGTGCCATTCTACCTCTTAGGACTAATTGAGCTGATAGCTTGCAAGATGACAGCGCTTTTAGCGCCGCCTCACTGTTAGTACAAATCGAAACCTTCTTGCCCCCCAGCCGCTGCTTCAATAGCTTTTCACAGCCCACACTGATGGCAACTGTTTCTGCTTGGGAAACTGTCGCGAGATTCCCGAACGGGATCGAATCCTCCAGTCCCAACTCCGCACAGTATATTCCTGCACCTGCTCCCTTCTCCTTCTTGGATCCGTCAGTGAAAATTCTCACATTTCCCTCTACGGGTGGTCTTTCTCCCTCCCAATCCGCTATCTTTTATCGAAACGAAACTCAACTGCTATATGCCAGTTCTTGTGGCATCTCAATCTCTCTGATGTCATTACTCAGCTTAGTTGAGATACTCGCATGACCCATGCTCCTGTCGAGCGCCAACCAATGACCACACCTGAACAGCCTAGCTACTATCATCCATGCCTCTTGCTCTATAAATAGGTCAATCGGACTCAATGACAGTAAAACTTCCAGAGCCGCAGTCGTAGTCGATGTCATCGCTCCCGTTATGCTAAGTCACGCTAGTCTCTGCACATGCGCAAGTCTCCTACATACGCTCATCGTCTCTATCTTGTGTGACCATACCATGCAGCCATAGCTCATTATTGGTCTCACAATGGCCGTGTGCAACCAGTATAAAGCTGAGGGCCTAAGCCCCCATATCTTCGCGATCCCATTGTGGCATTGCCAGAAAACTCTGATTTACTTATCCTCTCTGATATGTGTTCTTCCCAGTTCAGCTTCTCGTCTAGTATGACCCCAGTCCGTCAGTACTAGCTGCTTAGATCGCTCATTAACCTAAAAAAAGCACCGCGAAAAAACTGTAGGGTAAAGTTGAAACTCGGAACAGCATCATTCACAAGCTCTGTGAAACAACCTGGGAAGCCGACGTTAGGACCCTACGTATGTCAGTTCTGGCGTCAGTTTTCTCCGCTGCGGAAATAGCGTTCATACCAACTTAGTCGACACTCAACTGCCGTTCTGCCTACTACCACGGAATGACTGCCGGTGCTCGCGAGTATTGCAACACCCCACTTACGGAGACAAAACGTGCTAGTGAAAGAGTATGAAAAAATTCTATGAAATGCACAACTTCCTATACATCAAGACGAAGACATACGACTAGCCAATAGACTCAAATCTAGAAATCCAGCTTTCAAGACCGAAATCAGTTTGGACGTAGGAACTTTGACATGGTGGACCGTTGGCGTACGGAATGGTTGAATGCTAACAAAGACGACCCATTGTGTGATTGTGGAGCCCTAATGCAGACAATGAACCACATCGTTTCAGAGTGTTCAGGGATCGTTAATAAAGTATGTCACGCGTGCGAAAGAGATGCAAGATATGCATAAAAATGTAATAGAAAGAGACGCAAATAGTCGTCACGTGTGACATACTTTGTGAATGATCCCTTACTAATAGCATATACTGGCAACTTAGGTGAAAATAGTTATGAGATAAACAATTGTAAAGAGAAATGAAATAGCAAAGTAAAGAGAGAAAAGGAACACCTACGACGTTTGCTCATTTTATACTGCGTTTAATATATTCACACCTTCTGCATTTTCAACCGTATCCACAATTAATAGACTAATTATTAGTTGCTTCAATCATCAAAATCGATCACTTGAATTTTTGTCGGTAAATATCAAACAATCTAGTACTTCATTACAATAGCGAAACAAAATGCAATGTGTATATGGGACATTCCAGCCTTCGTCTTGAAATATCTTTGAAATATCTCGGAAAATACGAAAGATACAGAAAAAACACAAAGATCTTTGTTCTTAGTTACATGATTTCCTACAACTGTTAATCATGTACTTCTGTTGAGGAAATTGTATTGTGCCGGGATAAGAGATGTGGCTCTCGATTTGTTGAGAAGTTATTTGTTTGATAGGTGGCAATATGTGTCCGCTAATGGAATTTATAGTCCAAGGTTGTCTATGTCAATTGGGGTCCCGCAAGGAAGCGTTTTGGTACCTTTATTGTCCCTAATCTTTGTTAATGATTTATATAAACTGCCCTTACGGTCACGACCGAATCTGTTTGCAGATGATACATGTATGTTTACTTCTTCTACATGTATTGAGACAAACGTATCCAACTTGAATGAGGACTTGAGAATAATATCTGAATACTTTAATGTTAATAAACTGACACTTAACTTAGCTAAAAGTAAATTGGTCCATTTTAGGTCTAGTGGTAAAATCCTTAGAAATGTACCGGTGATTCAATTTAATGGTGAGAATATTGAATCTGTCAAGTCAATTAAGTATTTGGGAGTTATCCTTGATGAGCATCTAAACTGGAATTGTCATATAACGGAACTACTGAACAAATAATCCAGTCAGATCGGGATACTCAGAAAACTGAAGAGGTCTGTTCCGGTTAAGATCCTCAAAATGCTGTATTTTTCGCTGATCCACTCTCGCCTTATATATTGAGTGGGTGTATGGGGTATTGCTAATATTTCTCTCATCAAAAATCTTGATGGGCTACAAAGAGTCGCGCTAAAAGTAGTTCATAAATTACCCATCCATTTTCCGACACAACGCTTATTTTATGATTTTTGCTCTAAAATACTACCCGTGCGGGGGTTGTATGAGTATGCAGTTTGTAAGTTTGTATTTTCATAAATCCATGACCTCAACCATCACACGATCCTGTTTACTAAATCTATCCATCGGTACCCTACAACTGCGTCAATTTTGCTCAGACTTCCTTATGTTCGTACTAAGGTAGGTAAACGTAGCTTGTTATTTTCTGGGTCTAGTTTACTTAACAAATTACCGGCGGTTGTTCGTGAGTCACACACTTTATCTGGTTTTTGTCGGCTGCTAAAGTCCAAGCTGGTGGCATTTAGCCTTTAGCTGTGAGTGCCTCAATTGCTCAACCCTGACCTACTTATTTCCATCATATGGCTTAGCATGACATCCAGTACTTATAACCATTTCTTCTCTTCTTTTACTTTATTGATTCATTGAATTACTAAATTTTCCACTTTTTTTCTCTCTTGATTTTAGCCTGATTTTTTTTCTTTTTTGTTGAGTTGACTGATGTAATTAACTTTGTTATACTAGAACTCTTTTGGTTTTAATACGCTTATCTTGTATAGAATATTATGATTTTCATTATGAGCTAAATTTCAATTTTTTTTCCTTTGTACTCGATAAGATGTATTAACGATGTTTCTATGAATATGAATAAATAAATAAATAAATAAAACTTTGCTCTAGAACATCAAAAATTTGTAGAATCCGTAACTTCCAAGCTACACCTAGAGTGTAACAATTCTAACGCTGAAATGTCACATATACATGGGGGATATCGTAAAGCTTTTACAGTATTTGTTACGTACTTCTTGAATGGGAAGCCAACCTTAAATACTTTCTGTAAGTTACTTCTTAAGCAGACATCTTCTTGACATAAGAAAAACTGAAGTTTTTTCATACTTCAACCAATTTTTTTGTTTCAAAATTTTTCTTTGATTCCTTTGTATCCAGGTTTCATTGTTGCCTCCAAGAAAAGTCATTTTATTCAACGCAGTGCTTCCCTAGGGCGTTAAATAATACATTGATTGTTGGTGTCAAACTTTGTTTCGTTGATTTGTTGCTTTGGCGAATAAAATAGCATGAGCATCTGCGGGAAAATTTATTTATCTACTCGGAGGATAACATCCCTCACCTTCGGCTCGGGATGCAAACCTCCTCCTCGAAGATAAAAAAATTTCCCGCAGGTACATAATCTACTATTAGTTTTCAAGTTAGTTCAATTTGTACTCATATTACGAAAAGTCAAGTTAGTTGTTCCTTAATATCAATTTATTTCTATATTTAATTTTTGCGGATTGAAAAATAATTAATTAATATGAAGCTCTTAGTTTCCCTCGTGAGTCAGACATTGACCATTTCTATGGAGAATTTTGCTACGCATCCAATAACATATCGGTGTTAGATTTTATATTTATTTATCACAAAATATTTATTAAACAACAGTGAGAAGCATCTTGGACTGATGTACGTGACCAAGTGTGTTATTCTAACATCCCAGTAAAATCTTCTGCTTCATGTGTGCTAAGAACCGTACACAAGTGTTTTTCTTTGATATTATTTATAGGTTTCCTCTGCCTCATTTTTTTCGTATTTACAAATAATTAAAGTTGATATAAGTATTTGTAATGGACGTATGAAAGCATGAGTAGTGTATTTAGTGCATTTTATTGTTGAATATCGATATAACAGCAACATCAACGATAACAAGATGGCGCGCTGATTCTAACGAAAGGGTAAAAACGTAATAGGATTTTTTTTCGTTCGTGCTTTCTTTCGATTTACGAACTTTCTTCCCGATAATTGAAAATTTAGTATCAATTTCTCTACTTGCCTCTACTCTACCATAGATATTTCGTTGAGTTCATAGATTTCGTTGTACAGCTTCAGTTGACAGACTAACCTTTGAAGTCTATGAATTCACAAGTATACCTATAGATATCCTTCTGAGCTTGTCAGTTTAATTGGTCTCTATTTCTTAAGGGAGAAAACAAACGAGACATTGTGTGGATGCGTACAATTTCTCGGTTGCGATTTCAGGTCTTATTTGATTAAAAGTGGACTTAAAATTAATTGAATTTCTCTTAAAATGTTTGTTTTCACTATAGTGGAGTACAAATATTCCTCGATAACAAAACTACCACTGTAAACGTTTTCCGTAACTTTCGGCTCCATTGCCTTTTTTCATGTACGTCTTCCACACTGAAATAATGCCTCCAGTTTGGAGAAGACTGAGAGGAAAGTGTTTCATAACATCCGCAATGCATATTGAGTTTCATAGAATTTTAAATTTTTACTGCTTTCGAAAATTATCTGCTAGAGACCAAAGTTGCACAAATTTAAAATTCTTTCAATGTAATACAACAACATCATTTATTTATTTATTTGAAAAACCAATGGCTAAATTTGCTGACTGGCTATATATGTCAAATTGAAGCATAACCGAAGGCAATATTTCGGCCCAGTCGACCCGTCGGAGCTTTCATACGCCTCCTTCAACCAGCGTGTGTCAATACTAATTGGATTCGGGCTGCGATGATAACGTCATGTTCGAACATCATACACGACGTCAACATCATTACATGCAAATAAAAGAAAAGTACACAAATTAGTTTAGAAGAAATCACTCGGTTAAAATCAAAAATCCGTTTCTTCTCATAACTTCGTCCGTAATAACATAGCATTTCATTAGAGATCTGAAATCGAAACGACTCGTCGATGGCGTGTACATGTGCGCAAACACATTAAAAGTCCTCGAAATGTAAGTCATCGGTTCGAACACACCATAATTTGAACGATGGCTCTCAAGCACAAGATACCTAGTGCTCCTCAACGATCTCGACATCTCGTTCACCGAGAGTTTCGCACGTGGACTAGGTACGTTGATATGACCGTTCAAAAGATCAAAAGCAAACATTTCCGACAAGTTCATTCTCCTCCGTGACAGACTTTCCATTCCAATGGATTGACACCTGCTAACATAAGACGGTAGACGATACTGCAAATCTCACCTCACAGATCGCCTCAGCGCATAGATCAAAAACTTCTTCTGGATCGACTCAACAACCGAGGCGTACTCCAGGTGAGATCGTTCATGCGCGAAAAAGAAACTTTTAAGAGCTTCAACATTTCGAAAATCACGTTCTTAACAAAATCGAGCAGTGAGTAGGACTTCGCTATTATATTGTCAAGGTGCCTGTTGAACGATGGATTCTCGGTAAATATCACTCCGAGATCGCGAAATTCCGTTACACGCTCAATAACGGCACCGTTAATCGAATACTGAAATCTAACTGGACTGTGTACCCTGTAAAAAGACATCGTCTTACATTTGCCGATATTCAATGACAAGGAATTTCCAATGCACCACGCGTGGATCGCTAAGACATCACATTGTAAAGCTAGAATATCCTTGATCGAACTGACCGCACTGTATGCCTTCAAATCATCAGCGAACTGCTTGCACTTCGATGACCTGACGACCTTCGTCACGTCGTTAAAAAATATCAGAAACAAAAGGGGACCAAGGTGGATGCCTTGAGGCACTCCAGACGTAACTGCATGCGGTGGCGACTTCCATCCCATCAGATTGACATGCTAGCTGCTCCCACACTGGGTGTTGTGACAAATCGTAGGGGTCGGACTCTGATTTTTATCTTCACTAGCTAAAATAATTTGACCGTTGCGTCGAACTTCTAAAAAATTTTGTCTTAGCACCAGACACCCGCCCCAGGTGTGTACTAAAATCCCAAAAAGCTTAAAATCACTAATTCCCGCAATAAGTTGTACATTGAAAATCAGATGTTACTTAAAATTTGTCCTCAATTCTTGACTATTTTGGTTTTTGACACTTTTTTAGAACAAACTCGTGGTACTAAAGAAAATTTTCACGAAAATTTTGAATTCAATAAAACTAAAAAGTTGACCTGAATTTGAGCTATTTGAAAGTACTTTCAGATTTAGAAACCGATTCAGAAAACCGACAAGTCTCTGATTTGTATGGTAAATTCGTATGATAAATAACAAACTTGTCGGTTTTTACTTTTTCTTTCCTGTATCAGACAGTGAACTGTTTCATTTTTTGAAATACAATAATCATGTTACAAGCAAATATTCTAATATTTTAAGATAGCGAAAAAATATCCTCAATTTGTCCTACAAAGTACAAGTACTATACTTTTGAGATACGTCGATTGTAGATATGAAATCATATTTAGTACTAAAAGTAAAAAGCTCAACGATACAAAAAAATTGTCCTCAATATGTACTAACCAACAATTATTTCAATTTTTCAATTTTGAGCCTCTGAAGTGAACTAGAGCCATACTCAATTTACAGGACATTTGTGTGTTGTAATTCATGTGGAAATTAGCTTTTTAGGCTTTTAGTACACATCTGGGGCGGGTGCCTGGGGCTAGGACAAATTTAGAAGTTAGGACGCAAATGACAAATTGTTTTAGCTAATGAAAATAAAAATCCGAGTCCGACCCCTACCTACGATTTGTCACAGCATCCCCCGTCTGAGGCTTAGATGCCAGATTCAACTTGCTTCAACAATAGTTTCGAAATGTTGAAGTTCAAAGGTTTTTGGGTGCATTTTCACCGCCGCTTTATTTTTGCCAGAGGCTCTGTTTGTATTTTCGTAATTGAGTGAAGGGTTGATAAGTCCTTACTTTTTCCCTGAGTTGCGTAAACTAAGATTGTCCAAAATTTCTAAAGTCAATGAATTGGATATCTGCCATCCCTAGAGAGCTTGTAATCCAATTACCGACTGATGAAACTATGATATAAAGAACGTTTTTCTAGTTGTGAACTACACTTTGTTATTTTTTGCAATAAAATATAATTTGAACTCTTTGTTGGTTGAGTAAAGTTGCCGCTGGCAATGAGGGGATACAAGAGTCATTCATAGCCTTTTACGTGAATAATTTCTTCCGATTTCCATCAAAAGAAATGTAACCAACAAGAGGCTAGCGGTAGAAATCGAATTTTTAGATGAAATAATTTCATCTTTCACTTTTATTATTTACATTAGAAACACTGCGCGTTAATTCGTGAATTAATATTTATATAATTTATTAAATATCATTCATATAATACACCTTGGTCCCCATAGAATAATAAATATTAAAACCCTAATAAAGCTTATAGCTGATCCCTGCTATTTGGCATAACTATATATCTCTATACGTTTTATACAAATAGCAGAGGAATATTTAAAACCTGCTAAATTCAGATCAAATATAACAATGGCAAAAGGGATCATTTAGGGGCCTAATGAATAAATTGATTGTAATTTGTTCTCTAAATAACTTTTGTACAAGTGTTATATCTTTTGTGTTGATATTCGCCTCATTTTAGTTATATGTAATCATTTTTATTTATTTAAAACACGCGCTGGTACTTTAACGAGCTCGGTAATTCCAATCTATTATGAAGAGGGGTGCCAAATGGAACATTTTAATCTAAATGTTATCGTAATAATTTGTTGATGTTTGTTGTATTCCGCAATGCACTAAAACTTTGCAAAATGAATTGCCAATGAGATATTTCAAGATAGAAAAAATGTCATAATTCATCTAAATGAAAGTGATTGTTATGATAAATGCTATTTGCACATCGTGCAAATAGTGTCTTCCACACAATTTGGGTAGTTGCACATCGTGAACAATGTGCGGTACCCATCATTGATTTTGTATAAAAAACATATGCAAGGGACCCGTACGCATCAGAATAGATGTGGCAAAAAGATTCGAACGTTTCTCAGTAAATGTTGCTTTAAGTTGGATTGGAAATTGCCGAAAGGGCAACATTGAAAAACCTGTCCGAAGCAACGGCGCTGAAAACCTCGGCTCCCCTTCAAAATCCGGGGGCATAAAATACAGAGACTACAAAATCCGGAGACGTCAAAATTCGGAGGCTTTAAAATCAGGATGCGTCAAAATCCGGTGGCGTCAAAATCCAGAGGCATCAAAATCCTGATGATGTTGTTTCGTCTGGATTTTGTAGCCTCCGGATTTTTCGACCGGATTTTGACGCCTCTGGATTTTGTGCCTCCGGATTTTGTAGCGGCACCAAAACCCTCCAAAACCCTTAAAAAAATGGAGAAAATGTGAAAAAAAATTGCACTAGGCCCGATCTTAGAACCGCCCTAGAGCACTTAGGAGAGGCTTCTGATCCATACTTCTATGAACAAAATAGTTCCCCTTTTTTCTCTGCAACGCTGCACGAAAAACCTCATCATTGAAGAAATATTCACGAAAAAGCACCAAATATCGTGTAGGGTCGCGTAGCGTGAGTTGGTCCCACACTGAGGACTCTACAGCTCGAACCAATCAACATATTTTCACTAATTTAACTTTCGTGATTTACTGATGTCCACATCTTTCATACAAAACCTTGAAGAACGATTTCCGTTCTAATATCGCAGAGATATAAGTGAAAAAGTTCCACTAACCTTCAAAAAAGCACGTTTTTTACCCATTTTTCGTCCGTAACTTCGAAAGTTTTTGACCGATTTTGCCAAAATCAATTTTCTGATTATCTTTCAGGAAAAAAAAAGTTTTTGAAAATCGGATAAGATTTACCCGATTTATGTAGAAAAACACGATTCAGTTTTAGGGCCCTGGCTTTAGATTTATCAGGTTGAGACGACCCACTACTGGGTCATGAAACACAGATCTGCTGATCCTTTGTTCCTTTCCTGTTCATCACGTAAATCCTTCGAGCCTACCAGTACCAGCGAGGAACTTGTCGATGAAAATTGGTCCTAGCTTTAGTACATCCAGAAGCCTGATCACACGACCACCCAGAGTCCTGAGTCTCAGTTGAGAAAACTTTGGACACTCACAAATTAGGTGATGTCCGGTTTCGTTCCCGAGACCACGGGTACGTTCGGGATCGCTAACGATTCCCATCTTTCACAAATGACTGCTTAGCCCACAGTGACCGGTAATCGCTCCCACTACTCTTCTTACGGTTCATGTTCAGCAGTGCATTTGTCCACTTGCAGTCGGGCATTGGTAGGAACTGCTTTGTGTGCCTTGCCCCACCATATTCACGCCATCGCTTTATTCCCTCTTAACGCACCCATTCCTTTACAGCCTCGTCACATTCTGACTGTGGTATAGGAATTAACGGTTCGGGTCTACATTGAGCAGATGTAGCACCCAGCTTTGCCAGTTGATCCGCTCTCTCACTTCCATCTATTCCAGAGTGCCCTGGCACCCAAGCAACCGTCAGCTGATTACTCTGGCCCAGCTGATTCAGTGTGCTTTTGAACTCCCTCATTAATTTGGATGTGGTGACAGGCGACATTATCGCTCTGATAATTTCTTCGCTGTCGGAAAGGATTGTGACTCTTTCGCCTACCGTTTCCGGTCTCAATGCACTTCGCAATCCTTCCATAGCTGCGAACGTTTCTGCCTGAAGTATACTGGCAAAATTTCCTAAGTGGAAGCTCTCTTCTGTCATAGGTTCCAGGGTTAATACCCCAACCCCAATCCCATAATAGTATATTTTGTCACTAGTGATGAAAAATTGACTTTTTTGGTACTAGTCGTAAGTATGTCATAACGAGGCCGGTAATTGCAGCCGGAAAAGTTACTTTTCAGGGCTCAAATTTTTAGTCCAGAAAAGTGGCACTTTTCGACACTAAATTAAGTGTCGAAATCCATCGAATTAGGATCCTCAAGCGCAAAAAAATATTTTATTATTTATAATTTATCCGAACGAATTTCCGCGAAAGAATTTGGTTAATTGGAGGTCAAAAGGTTTTTTAGTACTGTTGCACTTGAAGAAAATTTGTCTTCAACAACTGCTGTACTTACTGTGGTTTAAAGTCCATCCTTCCAAATGCAAAATAACCAAACGAATTCATAATTTCTGTACTTCAAAGCGTTCAAAACACTACTTAGTCACACTACTAGTCGTTCGTTTCGATTTAGGTGCTATATAAGAAAGTGCGCTGTTCATAGATTTCGTCATTCTGTGACCGAGAGTGCTGGTATACACAAGGTCTAGTAGGCAAGGTGTTGTGATGAGTCGTAAACGACGAAATCAGCACTTTAGTTTGTTAAATCTTATGAAGACGGTTTCATTTGTAATAAAGGAATTATGAAGGGTACTATAATGTTGTGTGGTTAATTGGGTATGGAAGAGACTAATGTGCAAATAGCCAAAGTATATGGAAGAGACTATTTGCACAATGTGCTGCAAGCGCTGCGAGCCACTTCTAATTGTTAATTGACGATTACTCTTTTCAGATCAGAATTACAAAACGCCACGTTGCGTTAAACATTTCTATAATCCTACCATTTTTTTAAGCCTTTTGACCAGTTGTTCTTCACCGCGCATTTCAGCGAAGTGACTAATATTTAGAAATATTACTTGTTTTATTTCATGCATCTTTTGAATGTGGTTCTAAATACTTTTATAGCACTAGGGGCTATAATATGCATATTATAGCTCTCAAACTAAAGTTTGAGGCCCTCGTGTTATAAAATATCGTATAACACACGGGCTGTAATTTGAGGTCTCGTATCTGGGAGGGTTAAAGAACCTCGGCCCGACGCCCTTCAACCTCCCAGATACGAGATCTCAACTTACAGCCCTTGTGTTATAATATACTATTATTTACTATTTATTTATTAATTACTATTATATGGTGCCTACAACAGGC
Organism: Pseudolycoriella hygida; assembly: GCA_029228625.1. Taxonomy (NCBI): domain Eukaryota; kingdom Metazoa; phylum Arthropoda; class Insecta; order Diptera; family Sciaridae; genus Pseudolycoriella; species Pseudolycoriella hygida. Next base: position 16,132 of record WJQU01002912.1, read on the forward strand.
CAATCATAGCGCTCAAAACCACTGATGGGCGAAATGCAGGGTCTGTTCTCGTTCATTAACTTCATCTCGGTGCGTGAATAGACTTTGCACTACAACCCTCGAATCATTCACTAAAACTAGACTATAATCACGCGATTATAATATACAATGATTGGATTGGCACCTATAATCAGCCAATTAAAGGCATTTAAAATCACTGAAAATAGGATGCCGATTATAGTCGATTTCCAAACATCGACATAGTACCATAATCTTGTTATTATGGTAGGCTATAATCATCGCAATTATGATAGACTCGACATTAGTCATCGCTATCATAGTCGAGTCTGACCAAAATCAGAGCTATTACAGGCGAGTCAACATGTAAAAGTGACTAATTGGCTTAAACCGAAAAAAATGATGATTTTGCAGATAATTTATTGACAAAGTTTGCTCCATCGTGACGAATGACTTTGTCACATAGTTGTGATCAAACAAATTTTGTTGCTGACTGCCAAAACCATTTAGTCATACACAGTTTAGTATAAAATTGGACTTTTATGAGCACCAGAAATAAACGATTGTATAACACAATGACTACATCGTTGGATCTTAGATTCGATACGTGAATTCATCTCAATATGTAGCAGGGCCTATTATGTTGAATTATTTCACAAAAATTCGCAAAAATTTACAAAAATTCGCAAAAATTCACAAAAAATTCACAAAAATTTACACTGCGGTTACCTCGTTTCTTCTAAATGTTTTTTAATGTATTTTCGAACGTTTTGGATGTTTAATTTTTGTGCTACGCTTTTAAAGAGTAGTTTCAAACTGATTTAGGCAAGGCATTTCATTTATAAAATATTTCACGATGTCACGCGAAAATGATGTTCTTGAAAGCCTCCCTTCCTTGAGCTTGGATCACCTTCTCGGTATGTTTCGTCACATAATGAAACAATGAAATAAATCACGTCAAGGGGTGTGTCTCCCGAATGATCTTGTGCTGATCATAAAATATTTCACTCTTGTGGAGGGCGTAGTAACGTAGTAACACATATCTCGTTTGACGATTTTACATTTTTGTCTATGTTGTAACAAAATATGGCTTTCGAACCTCACCCCCCCTCCCCGCGAAAAAATCCGGATGATACAAAATACCTCAAAATACAGATTCGATTAAAAGTTATATAAATAAAATTTTGTTAGAGTAGTTGTACCTGACTTATGACAAACAAAATATTGTTCGTTGGAAAAGCAGCTCCGCAGGCCATGAACTTAAGAGAAAAATAAGAAAGCGGGGTCGAGTCCCATAGACGTAAGGCTGACTTTATGGCGGAATTAAAGCTCGCGAAGGGGCAGGTCCATCCATACAAAACACATGACAGATATGTTAATGAAAAATAAATTGCTACAGATACCGGATGCTCCAAAATCGAGATGCCTCAAAATCCGGATGATGCTTATAATGCGAAATCCGTCCGGATTTTGAGTGTCCGGACTTTTTTGTCCGGATTTTAAGTGTCCGGATTTTGAGTGCTCGGATTTTGTGCTCCCGGATTTTGAGTGTGAGCCTTTTACACTCTTGTGTATGGATGTGTGCTTATTCGTTACTACCATAATCTCTGTATTCGATTCACTTTAAAGAACAATCATAACCAAAGACGCGGCGTTTCCGAACAAAGAAAGCATATTTAAAGAATGTGAGTAATATTTCGTTAACAAAATTTTGTGAATCTCTGATCTAACAAATGCGTTGGCCATGGTCTAAACCCTTGGATGAAAAAAGTTTCACAGACCCTCGAAAAACCACGTTTCTAACTAAATGTCTAATTTTTCGACTTAATCTCCAGAACTATTTAACCCATTTTGTTCTTCTTTGAACTTGAATCATGAAGGGATGCATGTACCTTTCAGGGAAAAGAAGTATAGGATGATTGGTGAAATCGATTGCTCGATTTTACAAAAAAAAATCTGCAAAAATTCACAAAAGTTCACAAAAAATCATTCGTAAAAATTCACAAAACGTAATAGTATTCAACGTAATTCAACGTAATAATATGTAGTGCAAGGTCTATTCACGCACCTCGCTATACACTCCAACTCGTCTTTGTCCTTGTGACAACAGTCTTTGTGAGTACGCGTACAAAGTTCGACCAAAGTGGGTGATAACCGTGAGATAATTGCTTCTTTTTCTGTTTGTTGATGTTATCCTGCTTCTTGTTTTTCTTCTTCATTCATGCATTAGATCTACATACTTCAAGTTAGTTCGAAAATGTCACGTTAACGATTTCGAAATCGAATTACAGAGACACGATATGGCGACTGGGTTACCCACATAGACTAATCTGCTGATGAAACAAAGTGTCATTATGGAGAAATTCTTTGAATTTTATTATGGTGACGAAATGCCAAATTATTATGACTTTTATGATTTTTATGATTTGGTCACATTTTCAGTTCATTTGGGGAACCCAGCAGCCATATCAAGTCTCTGCTAAATTATAACACTTGATGGCTCTAATGCCTCAGCATAAAAAGTTTAATTTGTGTATTTCCTGGTAGCAACGACATCTTCTATGTTAATCCAACAACATGAAACCCACTGATATTTCCACAATTTAGTTAAAATAATTGCAAAACTTCCACTTAAAGCAATCAAAACAAGTCCATTTCAATAAAATCAAATTCTACAGCACGAAGAAAAAACATCCGTAAAGTATCGTTTCCTTAATGAATTCGATTCGAAAGCGACATCTACAACAAATGTTTTTATTCTGATTCGACTATAAGATCAATCTATTAACATATATACACCAAACCATCGCTAATTTCCCGCTAAATGTTTCCCATTTCAATTTCATTATTTATTACCACTTTCATTTATGCACGATTTAACCACATGTTTGATAT
>WJQU01002913.1:0-18137 GCA_029228625.1 Pseudolycoriella hygida
CATAGTCCTTAGATACGAATCAGCAATAAAAACATAGAAGGGACCCGTACGTATCAGAATAGATATGGCAAACAGAGTTGATGTTACGAAAAGACTGGAACGTATTTAAGTAAATATTGCGTTCACATTAGACTGTATTGGAAATTGCCCGTAGGGCAATTTCGAAAAACCCGTCCGAAGTAACGATGTAAAAAATTCTCCGAATTTTCCGAAAATTCTCTCAATTTTGTCTACAACATAGCAAAAAACTATTTTTTGGGCTGACCTAGGGCCTTAAATAGAGTCCTCGGATACATACTTTTATAGACGAAAATGTTTCCCTCAATTTGCTCTGCAACATACCAAAAAACCTTTTTTTATGTTAGGGCCGACCTTAGGACCGACATGAGGCCCACTTGAGCCCTAAGCACAGGCAAAAATTCTTCTATAAATTGTTGGACCTGCCGAGATCTTTCAAACAAAAAAAAAAAGTTTTTGAAAATCGGAAGAGATTTACTCGAGTTATGTACAAAAAACACGTAGGGCCCTAACAAAGACTCTTTTTTAGTGCCCTAGCTAAGTCCAAAGACTCAAATCGAAAAATGTTTCTTCCACAAATTGTCGATCATGCCCAGATCTTTCAAACAAAAAAAATTTATGAAAATCAGAAAAGATTTACTCGAGTTATGTGCAAAAGACCAAAAACCACTTAAACGGCCCTAGCTCGGCGGCCCTTGGGCCGACAGTGCCCAGATTCAATATCATAAAATATTTTTCGACTACCTTTCAGGAAAAAAAAAGTTTTTGAAAATCGGTCAAGATTTACTCAAGTTATCGTGTTGACGGACAGACCGACAGACGGACATTGTTAAAGCCGTACGAAGTACGTAGGTCTGATGCGTTTACTACCACGTTTGTTACATTGCGAATTCATCTGGAGGCAACAAAAAAAGTTCCCCCTTACTCCCGGGTTCGAATTCGCAATGTAACAAACGTGGTAGTAAACGCATCAGACCTACGTACTTCGTACGGGTCTAAAAAATGTCCGTCCGTCCGTCTGTACCCTATACTCGAGTAAAACTCAACCGATTTTCAAAAACTTTTTTTCCCTAAAAGGTAATCGAAAAATATTTTATGGGATTGAATCTGGGCACTGTCGACCCAAGGACTACCGAGCTAGGGCCGTTTAAGTGATTTTTGGTCATAACTCGAGTAAATCTTTTCTGGAAGAAACTTTTTTGAATTTGAGTCCTTGGACTTAGCTAGGGCACTAAAATCGAGTTTCTGCTAGGGCTCCCTGTGTTTTCTGTCCATAACTCTTGCAAATCTTTTCCGATTTTCATAAATTTTCTTTTGTTTGAAAGAGCCGAGCAGAGCCGACAATTTATGGAAGAAACTTTTCTGAATTTGAGTCCTGGGACTTAGCTAGGGCACTAAAATCGAGTCTCTACTAGGGATCTAGATGTGTTTTTTGTACATAACTGGGGCAAATCTTTTCCGATTGTCATAAACTTTTTTTGTTTGAGCATAGTCGGCAATTTATAAAAGAAACTTTTTTGAATTTGAGTCGTTGGACTTAGTTGGGGCACTAAAAACGAGATTCTGCTAGGGCTCTACGTGTTTTTTGTACATAACTCGAGTAAATTTTTTTCGATTTTCCATAAATTGTCGGCCATGCCCAGATCTTGCAAACAAAAAAAAAAAATTATGAAAATCGGAAAAGATTTACTCGAGTTATGTGCAAAAGACCAGAAACCACTTAAACGGCCCTAGCTCGGCGGCCCTCGGGACGACAGTGCCCAGATTCGATCCCATAAAAGATTTTTCGATAGCAGGTCGTGCTGAACGTATAAAACCACTTTTTGAAGAACTTCGTTCTTCGTACGGGTCTAAAAATATTTATGAAAATCGGAAAAGACCAAAAACTACTAAAATAGCCCTAACTCAGCAGCCCTCAGCCCGACAATCCCACCAAAGCTTTTTCGATTACCTTTCAAAGAAGAGGGTGTTGACGGACGGACAATTTTTTTTGCGTATACGGCATCTAAGGATCATGATTGAAGCTCCCCCTACTTCTCTCCCTCGAATCGACTGGTTAGAAACGTCGGTCGTGGTAAGCGCAATAGACCCATTCTCTTTCTCCTTAAGAGCACGTTGCAAAAATGTGAATTGTAAAATTTGCGATGTTTTTTTTAGAACAGAATCCTCCGTAATAACAATTTATTCAAAATTACAGCTCATGACTCTTACCCGAATAATAGATTGATCAGAATTCAAAAAGTTTATGTATTAAGGTCGAAATTTGCATAGAAAAATCATCGCATTCCAAGTTCATTTTGCGATGCTTTTTCATATTTCATACTTGAACTTTTTGAATTCTGGTTCATCTATTATTCGGGTAAGAGTCATACACTCACAGTACATGAGCTATAATTTTGAATAATTTGTTATTTACGCGGAACTTTGTTCTGAAAAACATCGCAAATTTGATAGCTCAAATTTTTGCGACGTGCTCTTAAGGCCCTAAATGGTATTCTTAAGTACTCCTAATGTAATTTCATTAGCTTCAGCTTTGTTGTAGAAGAGCCCACAAGAGCGAAACATTTCTTTGTGAACAGAAAAAACGATTGGTCTAAGAGCTTCCGAGAGAAAAAAGTTTTTCAGATGAGACTTCTCAAAAGTCTCAATGAGAGGTAAAAGAGACTTCTCAAAGTTAAAATGTCCATGAAAAAGTGGTCGTCTTTGAGAATTTTTGCTCTCATTTGGCTGAAAAGAGAAGTCTCACTGCATTCTCAAAAGAGGATGATCTCTTTTCAGCCAAATAAGACCACAAATCTTCAATGAGTGGAAATTTTCACTTTGAGACGTCTCATCTCAAAAACTTTTTTGACTCTGGCTCATCCGAACATCTCTTATTTAATTTTTGCTCTGTATACTATGTTGTCAAAGCAATAGAGAAGTAGCAGGTTTTTCAAAAGGTTGGCTCACAGTCAATAGGATTTTTCGTTGATAATTTCATCCGTCCATTGTTGCTACTTACTGTTCAAATTCCGAATCTTTTTCCCACACACATTTTATTTCTTTATAATTTTTATTTTTTTTTCTCTCTCTCTCTTAAAACAGGCAGAAATGGCTATCAAATCGGAAGGATTCGTTGATATTGACATAAACACATTATTATTAATTCTAGCCAGAGAAACTCTTAATTGCAAAGAGATATGTCTATTTGAAGCCGCCCTAAACTGGGCTCATTCAGTATGTACCAAATTGGAAGTTGATTCAACGCCAGAAAATCGTCGTGACGCCCTTACTGAGGCTCTACCGCTAATTCGCATACCCACGATGACTCTAGAAGAATTCGCAAATGGTGTCGCTCAGCAGGGGATATTAACACCACAGGAAACGATTGACATGTTTCTACATTTTACCGCCAAAAATAAGCCATTGTTGAATTTTACGACGAGGCCTCGAGCTGGTTTGAAGACGCAAGTGTGTCATCGCTTTCTGTCATGCGCGTATCGATGCAATCAATGGAGATATCGTGGACGTTGTGATAGCATTCAGTTTTCGGTGGATAAACGGATTTTTATTGTCGGTTTCGGACTGTATGGTTCGTCAACGGGAGCAGCTGATTACAATGTGAAAATTGAGTTGAAACGATTGGGCAGAGTGTTGGCTGAAAATAATACGAAATTCTTTTCCGATGGGTCCAGTAATACATTCCACGTATTTTTCGAAAATCCAATTCAAATCGAACCGGATTTGTATTACACGGCATCGGTTATTCTAAATGGATCGGAGCTTAGTTTCTTCGGACAGGAAGGTATGACTGAAGTGTGTATGGGAAATGTTACCTTTCAGTTTCAATGTTCGTCGGAAAGTACCAATGGAACGGGTGTACAGGGTGGTCAAATACCAGAACTTATTTTCTATGGACCGATGGTCACAAACACCGGTAGCAATACAAATGTAGCAACATCGGTCGCTGGATGTTCAAACGCTTCATCCATCAACAACAGTAAAATTGCAATAACGTCATCAAGTAACAGTAACGATCCGGGCAATAACAATGAGGTCGATTAGACGGTGGAGTTGAGAGGAATAATATTTCGTGAGAAAGGATCTTAGGGAAGCGCCACGTGTGCAAATTTACAAAGACCTAACGGCACAAAAAATTTCTTTTCTTTGTTTAGACTTTTTGAAAATATTAATCCGCTTGATTCATAGATCCTATCAAAGACAATTAATTATTGAGGTAACTACTTAAGAATTCAAATTAAAATATTAATGATAAACACTCTGTTTAAGAAATGCAACGGTTTCGACAAAATGCGTGATTGAGATGTGAGTCATTTGTATGTATTTTGATTTACTGCGGCTGAGTTGTATTTAGAATTTAAAAATAAGAAACTCTTCAGACATTGAATTAATAAAGACAAAATAATGAAAGTAAAACATTTGTTTCAAATTACACAGCAATGTTAGCATTTTCCGGTCATTTTTCGATGGTCTACCAAATTTCGCCGTTTGCATCGCAAGCTAAGAATTTACGCATTTAGTGAGACATCGGCTTGTGTCAAAGTATGCTAAATTTCGTGATGAAGTGCATAAGCTGACAACTATTCCATTTTGCGTGGTTCGACATATACGATGAATCCACGCTTTTAGTACGGCGTCGACTTATGTCAAAGTATACCATATTTCATGTCATAATAAGTCAAGTGACGAAAATTTGTGTGCTCGTTGACTTATGCACTTCATCATGAAATTTCATATACTTTGACATAAGAAATTTTTTACGCTTTGACATAAGCCGACGCCGCAGTAGAAGTGTGGGCTGAGCGGGTTACTCCAACTTGGTGAAAAAAACTTTCTCATGAATCCGAAATTCAATTCAGAAAATCTTCGATCCACTAGTAAAAAACCGTTGCGATTCCAAAACTTATACAAAATCAAAAAATCGCAGGAAGAACTGAGAGACAATAAATAAATTCCTAAACCCAAAAACAAAGTCGGAACATATTCTATTGTTTATTGCATTTTTACAGCGACGTTATAATAAAATGAGGATTTGTTTGAGCATCATTCAATAGTTCCATGTTAATTTGATCGGCAGTCACTCCGGTCACATTGGCGGGTGTTGTAATGGTATAAATTATTTGAGGAACATCTTCGATAGTGTTGCTGGATTGCTGTATTAATTGCACATCGAGAGTAGGAACAGGCACTTGTAATTTCGTTGATTGATCGGACGGATCTGCGGTGGATAACTTGTGATAATTATTCCGGTCGTCCTTCAAGTGGGTCCGAAGGTGATTAGCTAATGTATCCGATCGACGAAAATATTTGTTGCACACATCACAACCATAGGGTTTTTCGTTTGTATGAATTCTGTGAATACAGAGAAATATTTGTTCTCATAATTAGCGAAGAAAGTAAAAACATATGATCATCAGAATAGATGTTGCAAAAAGAGTCGAACGTATCTAATAAAATATTGCCTTAACTCTTAACCATATGCAAAATTGGGCTGGAGATTTCCGTAAGAGCAATATTGACATAATCATCCGAAGAAACGATGTAAATCAATTTTAAAAGGAAATTCTTTTTTACCAGGGCCGATCTTAGAACCGACCTAGAGCAGTTAGAAGAGGCCTCTGACCCGTATTTCTATGGACAGAAAAGTTCCACTCAATTTATTCCACAACAAAGCAAAAAAAAATTTTTCGATGTGGGGACGACCTTAGGACCAAGGACCGACCAATGACGCTAAGGAGAGGCCGCGAACTAGAAATGAGCGGGTCGACCATTTTTCGAAACCCGACCCGGACCGAACCCGACCCGATTCGGGTCGGGTTTTTCGAAGTTTCGGGCAACCCGCTTGCAACCCATATTTGCATGGACAAAAAAGTTCGCATTTTTTCTCTAAAAGATCTCATCATTAAAGGAATATTAATGAAAAACCACCAAATATTGCCTAGGGTCGCGTGGCGTGAGTTGGGTTCACACTAAGGACCCTACAGACCGAATGACTCAACCAATTTTCCCTAACTAAATTTTCCTCATTTTCTGAGTCCCATATCTTTCATTCAAAACCTTAAAAGCGATTTTCGTGCTAATTTCGAAAAGTTTCACAAATATCACGTTTTTGACCACATTTTCGACCGTAACTTCGAAATTTCTAAGCCGATTTTGCCAAAATAAATTCCATGTTCAATTTTTCGATTATCTTCCATGAGAAAAAAAGATTGACGAAAATCGGATAAGATTTACTCTATTGAGTCCAAAGGTCCAAAATCGAAAATTGACTTGTTGGGTATTCCTAGACCTAGATGCCCGCGACAATGCCCAGATTCGATGCCATAAAAGATTTTTTAATTATCTGTCTGGGAAAAAAAACGGTCAAGTTTTACTCGAGCTATCGTGGTGACGGGTGGACAAAATTTGTTTTGCGGATCAGCATCTAAGGACTATGATCGATGTTCCTCCCTTCGCCCCCTCCCCCTTCAAATCAACTAGTTTTTTTGTTAAATTTATCAGGGTGGGATAAGCCATTTCTGGCTACTAAAACACAGATCTGTTGATCCTTTGTTTTCTTCCCGTTCATCATGTAAATTCTTAAAACCTTCCGGTTCTTACCAAGAACCTGTCTAGAGCGATAGGTCCTGGGCCTAAGATATCGGTGGGTCGAATCACATAACCACCTAATATCATGATCTTTAGCAAGTGGAACTTCGGGCATTCACATATTACGTGAACGCCCGTCTGCTCCTTCAGGCCGCAGTCGCATCTTGGATCAGCCAAGATGGTCATTTTGGCCAAGTGCTTGTTCAAACCACAGTGCCCTCTAATGGCTCCCATTACTCTCCTAATGCCACTACGATCCATTCTGAGAAGCTCCTTGGCCCACTTCTCGTCAGGCGCCGGGAAGAATACTTTCCTCCACCGTACGCGCGCCAACTCTTTGCCAAAGAGTGTGTGATCGGGATGTGAGGTTCTGGGCCCTCGATCACAGATACTAAACCCTGTCTGGCCAGCTCGTCTACTTTCTCATTACCGTCTACACCAGTGTGCTCCGGCGATCGTGATCTATTTTCTGAGTCCCAATCAGTTTAGGGTCCCTTTGAGCTCTTTAATCAGTTTTGACGTTGTTACAGACGACTCGACCGCCTTTATCATCGACTCACTGTCTGAGCAGATGGTCCACCCTTCATTCCTTCTGGAACTAAATTTATCACTCCCATCAACGTCGCAAACGTCTCCGCTTGGAGGACGCTCACTAACTTTCCCAAATAGAGACCGTCGCAGTTCGCCGGATCCTGCGAATAGATTTCGGCTCCCGCTCCTTCCTTAGTTTTTGACCCATCCGTAAAACTCACCAGTCCATCCGCCCTGTCCGGTATAATAACGATCTGGTATCGCCTCACATAGTCGACCTGTGGAATCATACGATCTCTGGGCATATCGAAGACCCAGTCGCATGGCCAGATTCGAAATTCCTCATAAAGAGTCTGCCGAAGCACTCTTGCTTTAACGATCGTCTGGATGGGCGATAGCGCAATGAGCGCTTCCATGGCTGATGTGGCCGTAGTTTTCATAGCTCCCGTGACACAGATGCACATGAGCCTCTGAATTTCATTCAACTCCTTCCTCGCCCACTCCACGTTGAGCCTAAGCCGCCAAACTAGGTAGCCATGGCTTAACATGGGTCTAACCACCGTCTCATAGATCCACAATATGGCTCTAGACGGTATTCCCCAGTCCCTTCCAAAAGCCTTTCGACAGATCCAGAAAGCGGCTCCCGCTTTCTATGCTGTGTATTTGACATGCTCGATCCAGTTAAACTTTTGGTCCAGATACTTTACTGAGACATCTAAACTCTGTTTACTCGCGAAGACGCCTGGAAACAAGCTTTACGGCTAGTACCAGCGAAGGACAGCGAGCTGGCGAGTGGCGTAGCGAGTGAAACTATTATTCATGCTTCAGGGCAGTAAAGAAAAAATTTACCACTGGGGCTGAAAAATTTTAACATCTAGGAATGAAAAATTTCTTTTTATCCCTAGGACCTAGGAAAAAATGCTCCCTTGTCATGTAAATACAAATTACACGCTTTTTAAGGTAAAAATTGAGAGAATTCTCGTTTTGGTACAATTGCACCCATAGAAGTAATATTTTACTATCGCTGCTATTCCTTCGGCAGATTAAAGTCCACCCGCTTGAATCAACATTTAAAAGCCACTCACAATTATCCATCCAACTTCCAATTGTTTAACAAAAATCGAAAAACTGAAAGTGCTGATTTCGTCGTTTACGACTCATCAGTACACCTTGTCTTAAGACCATCAGCAACCATCAGCATTCTATGGCCATCGGTGCTGATGGTCTTAAGACAAGGTGTACTGATGAGTCGTAAACGACGAAATCAGCACTTTTAGTTTTTCGATTTTTGTTAAACGCTTTTTAGTTTTTCTTATTGGAAGTCAGCCTTTCAGTTTCATACTGAGTTATGTAACGCACTTTACATGCTAAGGCGTGAAAGTAAAAATATCCCTCTCGTAATAATTCATTTCCGTATGGGGTACACTGCGAACATGTTAGCTCAGTGGTTGAATACTGATATCCAGGTTCAATCCTGGTGGTGACAAATTCTGTATAGGATTTTCCTTCAATGAATAGCATGAAAGTAACGTTCTGGGCACACCCAGGCCTCATGATATGGGTAGTTGTGAATTTGGTGCCGCAACGATTCGTACACAGAAGAATGACAAATATGACGTCACCCATATTTGATGAATTCTGTGTACAAATATCTGAGTCTAACTTTAGGCGGAGATATAATTAGCACCAGAAGAAATCCTAATGGTAAAATGCAAGCTACCCTTAGGCATGGTTCGGAATTAACCTTAAGCATGTGGTCCAAAAAATGCCTGCCGGTAAAACACATTGATGGGACGAGCCGGTACTCTAAGCCCTGCTAGTTTCCGCACGTATTACATCATAGATGGCACTAGGATCTGTCGCTCCCTGGAGATTTATGAACATTTTTCCTTAGAAGTGTAAAAAGTATCTTCCTTTCCTCATTTTCGATTTTCACAGATCAATTGTGTAAAAAGCCAGCCGCTTTTGCGCTGCATGGATATTGTTACATACCTGGTATGCTTCACCAAGTGTGCATGTTGTGAAAAACGTTTGTCACAGAAGGAGCAGTGGTGTGGCTGAAATGTAACATTTTTTACAATCTTTTTCCTTTCATTTGTTCGAAAACCACAATCTTTTACCTTCTCGCCGCTGTGGATTTTTTTATGCTTTGAGAAAGTTGACGAATTCGTAAATGATTTCTCACACACAGCACACTTGTAATTTTTCTCTCCCTGGAAGAAAAAAGAAAATTCAGAATATAGAATTACAGTGAGACGTAGGGCAGTTCTTACCGTATGAATTTTGACATGCTCTTTCAGATTGGCTGACCTTGCGAACGATTTTCCACATATGTGACACGAAAAAGGCTGAAAGATTGAATTCTTCAAAAAAGGACAAGAGAAAATTTATCCGATGCAATTACCTTCTCTCCTGAATGACTGACCAAATGAACTTTTAAATTGCCATGAAACGAGAAAGCTTGTCCACAATACGAACAAATGAAAGGCTTTAACTTTGTGTGCACAGCGCCGTGATTACGTAAACTGGTCGGATGTGAAAATGTTTTGTTACACAATGTACACACAAATGGCCGTTCACCTGGAACACAAAACGCTTAGAGTATTCAGCAGGCCAAATATTATTCTAACGGATTTCTTTCTCACTGCGAGAAAGTGAGCTGGAAGAACTAGGGGAGTTGTCCTTTCACAAAACTACATGGGATGGAAATAGAGAATTTTTCGATTCACGAAATGGTTGCCGGACTATTCAGCACAGGGAGTTTCTTAGAGCAAATTGTATGAACATTTTCCAGTGAATAATCTCCCAATTAAAGTCTCCAGAAAAAAGGCAAATAAATGGGAATGATTTGCCTTTTTTCTGCGTTACTTTGCCTGGGAGATTCTTTCGACAAAGTTTATTTTGGTAGATTTTCGATGTCGCACTACGAAATTTCGTAAAAACCAGGTAACGTAACAAGTCGCGATGGTATATTTTCTCACTTCCCACTTTTGCCACTTAATGGACAAAGCATTTACCTGTGTGCTTACGATTATGTTTCACCAAATCGCCTGCCTTAGCAAATGATTTATCACATTGCGTACATTGATGTTTGTCTTTCGTCATACACCGCCTGGAATGCTTGTCCAGAAAGTCCTGATTGGAGAACGGAATCTTACACACCGTACAATTCGTAACATTGGGCTCATGCTTCTTCAGATGTTGCACCAAACTGGTGTCTATCAAAAACTTCTTGTGGCAATATTTACAAATGCTTGGCTCGTCGGTGTGCATCTTCATGTGGTTGCGTAAGTTGCGCTTTTGTGAAAATCGTGCCCCACACGTCGTGCAAGAATATGGCTTTTCACCTGAGTGATAAAAAAAATTGTAAGGAAAGAATTTTTAGGGGCATATAGTAGAAGTTGCCTGTGTGTTTTCGCATATGTTTGGTCAAGTCACTAGATTGAGCGAAAGTCCACTCGCAAACTTGGCATTTGTACGGCTTGATGCCTAAGTGAGTTCGCCTTAAATGTAGACTTAACGTACTAGCCATTGTGAAAGATCGATTGCACTTTTCGCAAGAGAAATTACGAATTTTGTTGTCATTTTCCTGCCATTTCAGTGAAACTGCTGTCCGCTTAGTTTTAGGACGGTTCGGTTTGAGCATTTCTTCTGTGGGTTTTGACAAAGTTTTTGTAACCGGACCACCATCGGTGGATGCGTTATGCTCCTCACAATGGGAATTAAATTTAGCGACGTCGCTGTAAACTTTGAAACATATTGGACATGTGTAGGACAAAATGACACCCATTTTCGTTAGATTACTTTCGTTGTTATCATCAAAACCATCATCCATCGGTGTGTCATCCATAAAATCGTCAGATTCTTCCGCAAGTTCTGCAGCATCTTCCAAATCGGCAATTGCATTTCCCGTAGTTTCCACCTTCTTCTCATGTATCTCCATATGTTCAGTGAAGACTTCCAAGTTGTCAAACAATTCACCACAGTCGGGACACTCCAAAGTCTCTTCATCGTGTACGTAAAGATGAGCATTCAAATCACTTTGCTTGGAAAAAGAATAGTCACATAACGGACAATGAATCTGTCGATCTACGCTAAACTTATGAACTCGATGGACGTGCAATGATAAGCTCGATTGGGACATAAATGATTCGTCGCATCGTTCACAATGAAATGGCTTATTGAATGAATGCATCCGTTCATGTGCTGTCAGTTCACTCATGTGACTAAAACATTTACAGCATTTACCGCATTGATAGCTCTTCTTATGGACCAGAGCATTATGATTGGACAAATCGTCGGCTCCACGAAAATATGACTTGCAGGGCAAGCAAAGGTATTTATCACTGCGACCGAAATGATGTACCTGCAAGTGAACACCCACACTCTTCGTAGTTGCGAATGCTTTTCCACAATACTCGCATCGATACGGCTAAATGGAATGGTCTCATAGAATCAATTTACTTCTCCCAAAACCACACAATTTACCTTGATACCCTTGTGTTTCATCGACATGTGAACATGCAATTTGGCCACATCGTCGAATTCATTGTGACACACAAAACAAATGAAATCCAGTGGATCCGATGAATTTTTGAAAACATTTCCTTCACTCTTCGTTTTCGCAGATACTTGCTGCTCTTTCGGTTGTACTTCGAGTGAATCGAAAGCAGTTGACGGACTCAGAGGATCAGTTTCCATAATATTTCTGTGAATGGAATCAGAGCTGTCTCCATCCCACGCCTAATTCGTAAAGTTATGTCGTTCCTGGGTGAAAGTTATTTTTTAAAACAACCATCTAATATTTTCCAAACAAAGTTGACAGCTTTTGACATAAATGACACAGCTGAGAGATAGAGTCCTCCTGCACCCACGCAGATCATAAGTTTACTGGGGGAATAGGATGTCAACGATTTCGAAAGCTCTTACGAAACCTTTACACTTTCATAAATAATTTACTATCCAACCTACCAATACCTACAAGAATTCCGAGTCACTGTAACACGCCCTGACATACAAGTCGTCTATGACTAACATTGGAAACGGCTCTGATTCACACGGGAATCGCCTCTGATTTACATTGGAGTCTCACACGGGAATCGCCTCTGATTTACATTGGTGTCGATTCTGATACACATGGAAATAGCCTCTGATTTACATGGGAATTGCCTCTAATTCACATAGGAATCGCTTCTTATTCAAATGAGGAAAGTCTCTGATTCACATGGGAATCGCCTGTGATTCATATGTGAATCGCCTGTGACTTACATAAGAATCGCTTCTGATGAATCCCTCTGATTCACATGGGAGTCGCTTCTGATTCACATGGGAATCGCTTCTCATTCACATGGGAATCACTTCTGATTCACATGGGAATCGCATCTGATTCACATGGGAATCACTTATTATTCACATGGGAATCACTTCTTATTCACATGAGGAACGCCTATGATTTACATGGAAATCGCCTCTAATTCACATGGGAACCGCCTCTGATTTATATGGGAATCACCTCTGATTCACATGGGAATCACCTCTGATTCACATGGGAATCATCTCTGATTCACATGGGAATCATCTCTGATTCACATGGGAATCACCTCTGATTCACATGGGAATCACATCTGATTCACATGGGAATCGCCTCTGATTCACATGGGAATCGCCTCTGATTCACATGGGTATCGCCTCTGATTCACATGGGAATCGCCTCTGATTCGCATGGGAATCGCTTCTGATTCAAAAGTGTAGCGCCAAAGATTCAATTGGAAATCTCAGAACTAAATTGGAAACGACTCAGATTCACATGAGAATTCGGTTTTGTAGGCTTCCTTATTGTAGTTCCGACTTTTGCTCCCATGTATATTTGCAATTTACTGCCGATTTCCATAAAACATTTTTGGCTTTCTTATGTCTATCAATTTTTAATCGTTTCTCCGGAAGTTCTTGACCGATTTTGCTTGTCTTCTAACTCCACCTCTTATTTAAACGTCAAAATGAAAAACCCCACCAATCCGGTGTCCGAGTGGTTACAAACGTCGTGGTAAGCGCATAAGTCCGGCATGAGCCTACCAGCACAAAGCATACGTTACACGAAAGCATCGATCGTTACTTTACACATACTTTTTGTGCTGGTTGTGTGTAACTTGTGTTAACTGGGTAAGTGTGGTGTAGCGGTATGGTCGAAGCTCAGCAGTGCCAACTTTTCGAACATTATCACAAAAAAAAAAAACAAATCAATTTCGATATTACTCATCTTTTGACATTGAACGAATTCCTTCACAATCAAAAGAATTGTTTTATGTTTCTTTCTGTGATTTTTTACGCTTAATCTTTATTCAAATCGAATTCAAATCAAACATTGCAAAAATGGAATGGTTATTCGGTAAGAAGATGAGTCCCGACGAAATGTTGAGGAAAAATCAGCGAGCATTGAACAAGGCAATGAGAGATTTAGATCGAGAAAAGATGAAAATGGAACAGCAAGAAAAGAAAATAATTAACGACATAAAAAAATTGGCCAAAGAAGGCCAAATGGATGCAGTGAAAATTATGGCTCAAGATCTGGTTCGAACTCGACGGTACACAAAGAAATTTATGTTAATGAAAGCGAACATACAGGCGGTTTCGTTAAAAATTCAAACGTTGAAGTCACAAAATACGATGGCTCAAGCTATGAAGGGTAAGTATCTGAGACAATATTCGTTAAGATAATCGTCAATCTAATTTCATATTGCGAACAGGCGTGACCAAAGCTATGCAAAATATGAATCGTCAGCTGAACTTACCACAGATCCAGAAAATTTTACAAGAATTCGAAAAGTAAGTTGATAAATAAGGATCCAAAACAATCAGAATATCTGACGCAAGTCCGAATAGTCTTACAAAGAAATTACGAGTAACGTAGCTAGAATTAGCGTGCGAAAAGACTCAACCGAGGGATTACCGTTCACCAACACCGAGGTCTTATTTTTTTGGATTTATCAGGTTAGGACGTCCGTTTCCGGACTCGAAACACAGATCTATTGATCCTTTGTTTCATCCCGCTCATCATGTAAATCATTTGAACCTCCCAGTTCCCACTAGGAATCTGTTTATAGCAACAGGTCCTAGTTTTCGGATCTCTGGAGGTGAATCCACACGAGCACCCAGTATTCTGCTTCTCAGAGCATAGTACTTCGGACATTCACTGATTAGGTGTACGCCCGTTTCCTCCTCTAAGCCGCAACTGCAATTTGGATCGTTTTCGATCTTCATCCTCGCAAAGTGCTTGTTCAAGCCACAGTGCCCCGTAATAGCTCCTACTGACCTCCTTATGCTATTACGGTCCATGCCAACCAGCTCCTTGGCCCACCTTTAGTCAGGCACCGGAAAGAAGAGCTTCGTATGTGCTCCTACATCGTATGCGCTCCAACGTTTCGCGGATTCCGTTCGTACCCAGTCTCTTATCTCTCTAACACACAGGGAGTGTGGTATTGTGATGAAGAGCTCTGGGCCGACGGTAAAGTTTGCTGAGCCTTGTCTGGCCAGCTCATCTGCCCTCTCATTGCCGTCTATGCCGGCGTGCCCTAGGACCCAAGCCACTGTGATCTGATTGCCCATTCCCAGTCGATTTAGAGTCGCCTTTAGCTCACCAACCAATCTAGACGTTGTGACAGGTGACGCGAGTGCTTTGATTACCGAGTCGCTGTACGAGCATATTAGTGCTTTATTAGCCGTTGTTCCTTCCGGCTCAACCAATAAGCGCAGCAAACGTCTCTGCTTGGAAGACGCTAGCTAATTTCCCCATGTGGAAGCTATAACCGTTCTTCGGGTCTTGCGTATAGACTCCGGCTCCCGTTCCTACCTGTGCCCCATCGGGAAGGCCAACCGGCCAGTTTCCCTGTAATGCAGATTCATACAAGCCTCTGAATTTCATTCAACTCTTTCTTCGCACACTCGATATCTAGCCTGCGCCACCACACAACATATCCATGGCTCAACATCGGTTTGATGACCGTCTCATAAATCCACAAAATGTCTCTAGACGGTATACCCCAGTCCCTTCCAAAAGTCCTGCGACAGATCCAGATAGCAGACATCGCTTTTTCCGCTTTGTTTCTGACATGCTGGATCCATTTGAGCTTTTGGTCGAGAATAACTCCCAAATACTTTATATTCGGGCTGAGATCTATGGTTTTACCAAAGAGCCTACTGCTGAAGAGCACGATATCCGTCTTTTTGGGATTAACCTTCATGCCCTCCTCTTGGCATCACTTCTCCACTATCTTCAGTGAGCTTCTCAGAGTACTCTCAAACTTGCCCCTAATTAAAACGGTCAAGTCATCAGAGTGACCCTGCGCATAAAATCCCTCTTCATTTAATTTCCTTATGAGAGAATCGACAACGATGCACCAGAGCAGCGGAGAGAGTATTCCTCCTTGTGGACACTTTTGATACCCAGAAGTCGGCTCTGTGTCCGCAAACATTTGCCTGCACAGTCCTGTTCCTGAGCATGCTGTTGATCCACCTCGTTACCATCGGTGCAACGTTTCTTTCTTCCAGCGCCTGCCGGATCATGGATCACACCGAGATCTTATTCGGAACTAACGCTAGAATAGTGGAGCACCCTCAAAGTACTCATGGGGTTAGACAAAACATTTCTTTATGAATGGCTCCTAAAATAAAACTTCTGCAAACCTCTCGCTTGAACCGTGCGCACTTGTGTTCCTTAACGTTAAAACTCTCTTCCGGTGGTTGCTCGAAAGAAGCGGAAGTATTCCTCACTCTTGGCTTGAGCTGCGAACGCCACTATTGATAAAAAAAAACCATTGTCATGGGTAAATGAAAGTAGCGATAACGTGTAGTCAAAGTAGTTAGTTTTGGGCCTAAATCATCGGTGATTCATTCACAGCGGAATTGATTCACCGCAGAACAACCGATGATTCACTGTGGAATAACCGATGGTTCACCGGAAAATCACCGATGATTCATCAGGGAATCACCGATGATTCATCGGGGATTCACAGATGATTCATCGGGAAATCACCGATGATTCATAGGGGGATAATCATCGATGATTCACCGCGTATTCACCGGAAAATAACTGATTCCACCGGGGAATCACCAATGATTTAACGGGAAATCACCAATGATTCACTGAGGAATCACCAATGATTTACTCGGGAATCACCAATGATTCACCGGGGAATCAACGATGAATCAGGAATAGCCAATGATTCATTGAGCAATCACCGATGATTCATTGAGAAATCACCGATGATTCATTGAGAAATCACCGATGATTCATTGAGGAATCACCGATGATTCACCGGGGAATCACTGATGATTCACAGCGGAATCACCGATGATTCATCGGGAAATCACCGATGATTCACCGGGGAATCACTGATGATTCATCGGGGAATCACCAATAATTCACCGGGGAATCGCCGATGATTCACTGTGGAATCACTGATGGTTCATCGGGAAATCACCGATGATTCTTCACCTCTGTGATTCCCCGGTGAAGGGTGCACAGACTGACGGTCAGAAAGGGTGAAAACATAAAGTAGCTTTTTGCATCAAACTTTACCGTTAACGACATATTTTTGATTGTAAAGGCAATCTGAAATTATGGACATGAAAGAAGAAATGATCAACGAACATATTGACGATGCTATGGAGGACGAAGGAGACGAAGAAGAAACTGACGCTGTCGTAGCTCAGGTTCTAGACGAACTCGGATTGCAACTCAATGATCAATTGTCTGGTTTGCCTCAGGTAAAGAATTTTTTCACAGATGTACGTTATGTATGATGGGTATGTACGAACAAACTTCAATTTTTAGGCATCTGGATCTTTGTCGGTCGCGGGAACTAAGCAGCCACAAGCAGCCGCCGCAGCTTTGGGAGGGGGTGGTGGAACGGCAAGTGGTGGAGGTAACGCGACTACACCAGTTTCGGATGCTGATGCTGACTTGCAAGCTCGTTTGGATAATTTGAGAAGAGAATAGTTCCCTCAACGTTAAATGTGTCTTCAGACCTCAATTTATTTTTTTTATGTACATATACAAAGGTTACGCTGAAATTAAACGAAATATCTGGCTTATTAACTTAACGTTCTTTATTTACTATAATCATCTACCAACTATGCCAACTATTTGAGACCCATTTTTTCTCGGATAATAAACTCCGGCAGTCGTTTGCCTTTCCAATATTTCGGTATCGGTGTCTCATTAGCTTTTCGCAATTTTTCGGCAACGTATTCTTCAGCCGAAAATTTTTCGGCTTCCTTTATCTGATTAATGAGGACCGCTTGAAAAGCCTTTTCTTTCCTCAATTCCCGACGTTGTCTAACCTTGGCCCATTCAAATCTCATTCGCTTTCGCAATTTCTTCAGTTTATGTTTTCTCATCTTTTTGCGACGAATGCCGATCATCACCGCAGCCTGTATGCCATCCTCTCCAATACCATTCTCTTGAGGTGGCAATTCGATTTCTTGTATATTCCTATGGTATCGTTCGATAATTTCGTGATTGATCAGCGGAGTTTCAATGATAGCGGTAGTAATGGGATTTTCTATTTTTGGATTTTTATTCCAATAATCATTCCACTG
The DNA here is from genome assembly GCA_029228625.1 of Pseudolycoriella hygida. NCBI lineage: Eukaryota > Metazoa > Arthropoda > Insecta > Diptera > Sciaridae > Pseudolycoriella > Pseudolycoriella hygida. The sequence goes on from WJQU01002913.1 coordinate 17,734, forward strand.
TATTTTTGTGTCGATGGAAGCAGTGGCTCGTATAGCAAACGGGTATTTTCGTTGATAGTCTAAAATATCCGGCACTGCCGGCACTGATGACACGGGTGGCACATTACCTTTGATGGAAAGCGTTGACAGTTGACGATGTAATTTCGAAAGGCCTACGTAATTTTTAATTGCGTGAAAAATTACTGTCCACTGTCATGCAGTAATAACGTACATACCTTTAATGAATCGGATCGACATCATCTCTACCGCATCTGACTAAAAAATTCACCTTAGGCGAAAAAAATAAGTTTCGAAACTTTTATGACAGATATCGAAGTGTTTCCAGGTGTTCCAAGTGTTTGCGGTGGTTACAGAGCTTCTATTAAAAAACAGAGTGTGCCGCCATTCCTGACTAGTGCGAAGAA
>WJQU01002915.1:0-25000 GCA_029228625.1 Pseudolycoriella hygida
CTACTCAATTTTCTCTACAACATAGAAAAAACCATTTTTTGGGCTAGGGTCGACCTTAGTACCGACCTAGGGCCCTAAGTAGAGGCCTCGGACACACAATTCAATAGCCAAAAATGTTTTCCTCATTTTCCCCTGCAACATAGCAAAAAAATTTGTTTTTTGGTTAGGGCCGACCTTAGGACCGACATGGCCCACTTGAGCCCTAAGCACAGGCAAAAGTATCTTTTTTGAACTGTCGGGCATGCCTAGATCTTTCAAACAAAAAAAAATTGAAAATCGGAAAAAATTTGCTCGAGTTATGTACAAAAAACACATAGAGCCCCAGCAGAGACTCGTTTTTAGTGCCCCAGCTAAGTCCAAGGACACAAATTCAAAATAATTTCTTCCATAAATTGTCGGCTATGCCCAGGTCTTTCAAACAAAAAAAAATTTTTGAAAATCAGAAAAGATTTGCCCGAGTTATGGACAAAAAACACATAGAGCCATAGCAGAGACTCGATTTTAGTGTCCTAGCTAAGATGAAGGACTCAAATTCAAAAACGTTTCTTCCATAAATTGTCAGTTATGCCCAGGTCTTTCAAACAAAAACAAAATTTTAAAATCAGAAGAGATTTGCTCGAGTTATATACAAAAGAGCAACAATCGCTTAAATGGCCCTTGGGCCGACAGTGACCAGATTCAATCCAATAAAAGATTTTTCGATTACCTTTTAGGGAAAAAAAGTTTTTGAAAATCGGTTGAGTTTTACTCGAGTTATCGTGTTGACAGATTGGCGGACGGGGATTTTTTTATTGCTGATTCGTCATCTAAGGACCATGGTCGGTGCTCGGCCCCTACTCCCGGGTCGAAATTCGACTGGTTACAAACGTAAACGTAAACGCATAAGACCCCTTTTCGAAGAACTTCGTTCTTCGTACGGGTCTAAGAAATGTCCATATGTCTGTCTGTCCGTCTCCACTTTTTTTTCAAACGGCTCAACCGATTACCCTTAACGTTTTTCTCCTTAAACGTACATGCCTCCCATTCAAGTTCGAAGATGAGCAAAATCTGACAAGTAGTTCCGGGTCGGTGAAACTTTTTCGCAAATATCTCAGCAAGTATAACACGGAAATTCCTCATTTTGGTGTCAAATGAAAGCATTTGATGTCAAAAAACTGGGATAAAAATGTTTTGGGAATCGAGTTATGGGTCTGGACACTGGGACCAAAAGAATGGACGAAATTGAGTTTCTTGGCCATATACGAAAACAGTTTTTCGTCTATATTTCCTTAACTATGCAATATAGAGATTCACTGTCAAAGGCAAAGTTGTAGAGAATGAAATTTAAGGGGACACGTGTCTCAGAGTTTTGGGGAAATATGGCCCAATCCTGGGATATGACCACTTCTAAAATTGGAAGGATGAGCTATATCTCTTGAACTATGAGAGGGAGAAAGTTGCTTTCAGAGGCAAAGTTGTAGAGGATAGAATTTTTGCATACACGTGTCTCAGTGTTTTGGGGAAATATGGGCCAATCCTTGGGATATGGCCACTTCTAGAATTGGGAGGGATGACCCATATCTCTAGAACTATGGGAGTTAGAAAGTTGCTTCCAAAGGCGAAGTTGTAGAGAATCGAATTTTATCTAACACATGTCTCAGAATCTTGGCGAAATATGGCCATATCTTTGGGACATGACCACTTCTAGAATTGGGAGGGATGACCCATATCTCTAGAACTACGAGAGTTACAAAGTTGATTCCAAAAGCGAAGTTGTAGAGAATGAAATTTTAGCGAACACATGTCTTGAATTTTAGGGATGACTCATATCTCTAGAACTATGTCAGTTAGAAAGTTGGTGGAAAATAAAGATCTCAGATCTCAAAAGACGTACTTCGGTAGGGCCTTTGACATTACCTTGGATAATTTCTACGGATTTTTCTAAAAGAACTTAAAACAGTGATTTGTTTGCTCATTTTTATTGTTTAGATACGTTCGTTTATTTTTGCAACATCTATTCCGTTTGCCACATCTATTCTGATACGTACGGGTCTTTGGTTATGTTTACATTTAAAGTTATATGCGTCCTTGCTTAGGACGGTCGATTTGAGGAAATGTCGCTGTCCTAACTCAGTTAGGGATTCAACTCGCCTAATTGGATGAAATCAACCACGTAAATCAAAGTCGATCTCAACAAAGTTTGTAAGCTCCTGAATTTTCTCGATTTTTTTTTTTAATTTTATGGAATTTTCGTGGAAACCATTTGCCACAGAATACAAGAAAAATCGAACAAATTTAAAATTAAATTAAGTAAAATGGATCTCTTCGTTTGTGGTTTTATTTAGTATATAAATTAACATAAGTCAAAGAAAGTTTATTCTGAATTTGAATTCGACTTGAATAAATGGGCGAAGAGTTCGTACTCGGTCAACACCAAATGATATTTGTGAGCGATGTCTTGAACTTTTATTCGTCTCCGTACATTAGGAGGCTGATACCTGCAATACGTGAAAAGTTACAAAAATTTTCAAGTAATAAACACTAAGACGTACAAATCATTTTCGAGTCGCTTCCGTTTAGCTAAGTTGTAGACGGTTTGACGCACGAGACTTCCAGCTACCCGCCTGCTAATTACCATTCCATCAATTAATGGTGTGGCAAAACTCATGCGTCCGGATGGACCTTGCAGTTTCACTCTTAGCAATCGGGAATGCAACGAGTGAATAAATATTATTTGGACATCGCTTGCTTTCGGAACATTTCCAGCTTGAAACTCTTCGCCTGTTTTGCTGTACAGTAACAAATCGTCTGGAAATTGAAACGTTTAGTCAGACAACTAATTTTGTGACGCAAACTGAAAGTTTACCGATAGGAAGAGTCAAATGGTCCTCAAAGCTTTCCAACCAAACTAACAGAATTTTTGCACCTGATTGCACCAACAAAGTCGGCTTGGAAACGGTTGTGCGTCTTCTACTTGGTGCAACTGGTTCACTGGTCACTGGAATTGGATTTTTATTTTTGTCCAATTCCAACGACAAAGTCCTGGGCTTCTGACCAATTGGCGTTTTATTTGAACCAGTCTGTGGTGCAACACTAGCACTTCTTTCATAATTATTTTGAATAATTTGGGATTTATCACTCTCCGTAGAAGAGGAGGAAGACGCTAAGGATACGCAGCTACCATCAGGAGAATCTTCGAATCGGTTCCATTTCGTTGGAACAACGAATGCAATTTCGGCACTCACGTCCGCCCAATAGAGAATGCGTTTCTCTCCGTTGAATTTGCGATCATTTTTCGAATTGGTCATTTTATTTGGGTGCGCAGCAGATGGTTTTATCTTCCAACTGTTATTTAAGAATCCTGTCCATCCGGCGTGTTCATCCACATTCACTGGATCACCCAAGCTGAGCAACAGATCCCAAAAATGATTGTCTAAAGTGTTGATCACGTCGTCCGACATATTATCAATAATGTCATTAGCATGTGACTGTCCAGCTTTAACGTAAAAAACGTGAAGCGTGTCGTTGGTTCGAGAACTTAATCTGTCCAGTGCAAGCAGATCGGATACAAAACCAGGTTTCGTTGCATCCAAAACGGTTAACAATGTGGGTGGTTCTACTGAATCATTGCCTTTGCTTGTATCCGATGATTCGTCAATCGATAAAAAACCGAAATGTGATAAGAACAAACGAGCTGCTTGAAATTCGTGGCACACATTCGGCGGAACAGATTCTTGAGCGTGACTTAGGCTATCAACGGAACTGTCAGTTTCCGCCCAAGCTACTTTTTCAAAAATAGTTTGACTTTCGAGTAACTGAAACAGTTTCTTCGTAGAATCATTTCCAATCTTCTGGATCACTTGATCCAATGTAGGAATCGAATAGTCAGCCACACAAGGCGGAACTCTGTCGACACCATCGGGAAAACATTTTTGCTCCACCTCCTGTCGTTGCGGTAAATCATTCATAGGTACCGGTCGACCAGGATTGGGAGCGTAATATTTTGTCCCAGATTTACTCCTCGGAAGATGTCGAAGTTGCATGGTCCATGCGTGTCGGCCGAAAGGACCTCTAATCAAAACTGAAACGAAAAATTTGTTGTGATTGTTGAGAAAATGTTTTCTTTTGTGGTGTTTACGTGTGACAGTTGGCTGGGGATCCTGATCATTTCCTAGCGGTTCTTCTAGCAGCGCAATGATTGTTGAATTTTCAGTTACAAAATATTTAAATTTCTGCACCGCCTGCTCATGAGTCACATTTTCGGAAGGATTCGATTCGCAATATTTATACAACGAAAGCTCGTCTAATAGTGAAGACGACGATTGCGGACCACATTCACTTGGGAAATATCCAACCTGCTCCAATATTATCGTTAGCAAAGCTTCAGCAGCATCTCTGACTCGCATGGACGCAGGTTTCAATTCTTTTTCTTCTTTCAGCTTCGTCGGCTCTCCAGGCTTTCCAGCACTTTTCGATCCCGATATACCCAACTCAACTACTTCTAAAATTGTTGTTAAACAATCTTTGTCTTGCAGAAGGTACGGGTGCTGCATCAGCCACGCTGACGCACACTGGAACGCAGCTACGATCGTGCTGTGTAAATCTTTACTGTGAGCAGGCGGTGGCCGTGAACATTGGTAGCAAATGTAGTCGCAAATCCATTTCACAGCACGTTTGCATTCTAGAGCGTCTGGAATAGGGACATTCGTTGATTTGGTTGAAATAGTTTGAAGAAGAAGGTTACCAGAATCTTTAATGTACATTCGTGCTAATCCACATAACAACTCCAAAGCAGCCAGCGACACGTTTAAATCAGTTTTCCACGACGAAATCAAACGATGACAAACCAGATATGTTGCACGTACGAAAAGGGCGTGTGCGTTGTCTACGTAAAAAAAATGTTAGTTTCTTCAGGGCGTCAAATCATACAAAAGTTGGTTTCAGTTTTCATTCATTTCAATTTAACATTTTCACAAAGCAAAACAGAAACAGAAGCCAAAATTAACGAAAAAAAGCGCAAAATGAATTAAACAAATAATCAAAATGTTGTGAACCGTTAGTTACACTTAAAATTCTCACTTTTATTCAACAATTACCATAAATTGATGTCAAATCAACATCTTGGAACAAATCAGCTGGAAATTCGTCTGATATCGTTAAACTAGGCAAATCGTTGCCTAATGTACTGTTGCCACCAGCACTCGATCCACTAGCGATGGACCAACCACTCTTATCGGACAAAGCTAAACGTAGAAGGTATTTATTGCATTCGTAATGAACATAAAACATTCAAAACTAAAACAAAAACTGCTAAAGCTGAATCCATAAAAAAGACAAAAAAAGTTAAGGAATTTTTAAAAAATTTGTAACCCTTCACGTGCTGCCGGTCGGTGAATTTAAATACGCAATTCGATTTACCGATCAGAAGCTCGTAACTTATAGTCCGTAATCGCTGAGAAACGTTTGTTTTGACTCAGTGTAACTACATAGTTTCAAACCGTCGTCGGCTCATGCAGCAACATTCGATGAGTTAAAACAAACGTTACCATCAGCAAGAACGTAACGTAGGTGACGGTAACACAAAGTAATGGATTGAAATTTTGTGATTACAAATAGAGTTAGTAAATTTGAAATGCTTCACGTGTAGTTCTCCTTTTCATCGCTGCCTTTCGTTGGGAGTCACAAATTTCTTCAGTCGTCTGAACTTTGCAAATGAAGTGAAGACTGACTCTTCGGTGAAGAGCAGCGATGAAAAGAAAGACATTTGATTCAACAAATGAACCCGAGTTTTTGATAACTCAAACAAGTAAGTAACCTGAATCCCAAGGGGAAACCACTGACAAAAACTTCATCGCTCAACTGCCTCTATAAGACAGATCCCAAATCGCCGACTCCACTGCAATCAAGTAACTTCTCGGCTGATTAAGTTCTTAGGAACAGCGTAGAGTAGCGGAAGTAGTAGAGGGAAAACCAAATTCACAGACTTATAATTGCGTGAGATGATTCATAAGAGGGATGACCATGGATTCTACCAGAAGTCTTAGAAATTCCTGTAGACAAATGTGTTTTTGTTGTTGTTTTGGCGAAATTGAAAAATGTTCAAAGAAAACCCATATATGGGCATTTCAACGTAACACACATAATAGCGTGTGTTAACAACCAACAATTTCTAAAATTTTTGAGATTGTTCTAGAACTTTCTATACATTAAGGTCAAAATGAATAGAAACTTTGTACTTATGCGCAAGGTTTTGTGGTGTTAAAAACCTGCGCAGAAGTACAAAGTTTCTATTCATTTTGACTTGAATGTACGTTTCTTAAACTTTCCAGAGAGTCACTCTCGTGCCTGACGCAGAACCTGCCTGCAAGATTTGCCAAAAGCAACTTTATATATAACGAAGCGTAGGATGCAATTTTCCTCAGCTAGTTTTTAGCCACTCTTGGGTGGTGGATCTGGGAGTGGTGCAAAGTGGTAGAAAGTTAAAGAAAAGTATAGAAAGTTCTAAATAGTTCCAGAAAGTTGTAGAAAGTTCTAGAGACTTCCAGAAAGGATCTGGAAAGTTATCGAACGTTTTAAAAAGTACCAGAACGTTCTAGAAAGTTCCAAAAAGTTTTCGTAAGTTATAGAAAGTTCTGGAAAGTTTTGGAAATTTCTGGAAGGTTCTAGAAAGTCTTATAAAGTTCAAGAATGTTCCAGAAACTTCTAGAAAAATCTGGAAAGTTGTAGAAAGCATGTAAGCCCCTAAGGTCGATATATGGCCCATAAAGTTTTGTGAAAAAATCTTTTGCGTTTGATTGTATTTCCGATTCTGCACAGTCTGAGTGATTTCAGGGTAAACGAATTTTTGCAATTTTCCGTAGAAAATCCCATAAAAGGCTTATGGGCCCACATCCTTTCAGAGGCGCCGGATTCTATTTGTTCTGTTGGGTTCGACGAAGAATTAAAAGTATCAACTTAGACAAACACTAATATTTATTGAATCTTTCATAGTGTCAGATAGAGCCGTGCCCCGGCGTTTCGTCTCCTGTGTCTTCAAGACAGTCTCCAGCATTAGGACTACATCCTACACTTGTCCAATTTTCAGCAAAAATGTAGAGGAGAGTTGTATCTAATCGGCTCTCAAAGATAATTTTGTTCGTAAATGTCACTGGAACAAATTATTTGAGTTGCGCCGACTCAAAATCGAAAATTCGGCCGCATTCGGCTGACAATCGATTTTAAGTCTACGCAACTCAAATAATTTGTTCCAGTGACATTTACGCAAAAAAAATATCTCTGAGAGCCGATAAGGTACAACTCTCCTCTACATTTTTGCTGACAAGTCTAGGATGTAGTTCAAAGGGTAGAGACTTTCTTGAAGACCCAGCCGACGAAACGCCAGCGCACGGCTCTAGTGTCAATCCTTAAACTTTTGTTTCTTCACGTCTTCCATGTCGCAAAATATCGCAGGATGTGCGACGAGACGATCCAATTCAAAATCGCATGTCTCATTGTAAATCAGGAAGGTTATTCGCGCCTCAACTAGATGCAACGTTGCAGTCGTAATTTTCAGCAAAATGAGAGATTCGGATCGTTTGAGATAACTGAAAAAGCCTCTACCTTTAACACCGGCTTCTCCCGTTTCTGAGTTGATGTGGTCACAAAAATCCAAAATTTGTTTGTAATTTGCTTTCACTGACCGAAGCACCTTGGTTCTAGCACACCATGTCGTGGGACAGAAACGTTGTAATGCAGTAGTAGTATTAGTATTAGCTGCTTCACCTTCGACATCATAATCGTTGCCGTCGTTATCAGTCTGGGACCGAATGTCTTTGAAGATGTGCAGTCGTTTAGCTGTTTTGATTTCTGTCATCATGGCCCCTTAGATCGTGACGCAAGTCTTACACTCCAAAAATTTACAATATATTTTTTTCGTAGACTAAGGAGCATATGTACAGCAACTTTTTGACTCCCCCTCTTGCGACATACTCCCCCGGAAAAGGCCGAAGTACCATTTTAAAATCGATTTAGTCCTGGGATATAGTCGTTTCCAGACTCAGTCAGGATGACTCAATAAGAGATAGAAGGTTGCTTGAAAAGGCAAAGTTGTAGAGAATTAAATTTTAGCGTTTTAGGGTTTTAGGGAAATACGGCCTGATCCTTGAGATTTTAGAATTGGGAGGGTTTCTATAGCACTTTTCAACTTCCCTCAAGTCTTTTGATATTTTTCAGTTATTCTCGACATGAAAAAGGTCATGCAATGGAGCTTCCTAGGCTTATGGGATTCTTGTTGATTTCTTTAGCACTTTTCAAGTCACATCAGGTTTTTTGATATTTTTCGGTTATTTTCGACATGATTTCAGAACTTTTGTAACCGGAAGATAATATTTTTGCGTTACTCTTTCTGATTTCAGAACTTTTGTAAGCATACATAAAGATTTCCGTCTCATCTCCCCTGTTAAAGTTTTTTTTGGCAGATTATCTATAAGCTCGCTTTCAGTAGATTTGTAAGCCCATACTGTATTGTATATTTCTTTTCTGCTATACTACATTGATTACGTTAGTGGTAGACTATTTCTATCGTAAGTGATGAATATTTGAATTACTTTAGGACTAATTTTATTTTTGCTTAACTTTTCGTTGGGTTCGATCGAACCCATCGAGTACCCATAAACGGCGCCACTGCATCCTTTCTAAAAAGTTCTGTGAATAATTTTTGAGAAATTTCGAGGACTTTGCAGAATTTTCGACGACTATTCAGAACATTCCACAACTTTCTGGGGCTTTCGACATTTGCTCGACATTTGTGCAATTCTGGAGTCTTAGAGCTTTCGAATGGCACAAGTTTGAGCTCTATGGGAGGTGTAGGAGACGGATATGCGTGATAAGGATAGACGACAGACCGAAATACTAGTATATAAGCGTATAAGGGTTACGCTAAAAAGTGAGATCAACGCTGAATTAAGATCAATGCTGAGAAAAGCATCGGTTCCTACATTTTCATAGTTTCTTGGTTTTTCAAGCCTTTTTGCCTTGAAACTTCTAATATTGGTTTATGAGTGATTATTCTGTGATCGAAGACATCCACTAGCAATTGCACACAAGAGAGAAATGTCGCCCTACGAGAAGATTTCTCACGTGTTCTATGGATCAGAAAGTCGATATTTAAAAACGGCATATAATTAACCGATCGCTATTTAATAAAATTTTGTATTTATAAGTAAAATAAAAATTTATCGCCAAAAAATATTTAAAAAGTGATCGCTATCTACGCTTTATAATTTTATAGTGATCAATTCTTTATTATTGACAAGCATCCTGAGTAACGTTATAAATAACGTTACTTTTTTGTTACTGTAATGTAACGTTACAAAGTACGGGTTTTTGTATCCGTTACAACTGTATCAAAGAGAAAAAGTTACAAACTGTAACGTTATGGCGAGAGCAAGTAACGATTCGGAACTTTATATTTGTTGTACCGTTTGTAACTTTACAAATTGTATTTTTACTTTTTCGTTACAAATAACGTTACAGATTTATTTTTATTTTTTCGTTACAGTTACATAGAATAACGTTACCACCCAACTTCTGACAAAAACGTCTCAATATGATTTTCTCTTCTCTCATAAAATATGTCATCTGTCATTTTTTGCACCACACGTTTGTCCACCCCTTTAGAGTAGGCAACAAATGTTACCAGCAAAATTGGTTCAAATTTGTAAAAATAAATGTTTCTATTTTTTAGTTCCTATGTTTCAACGTTTTTCGGAAAGTACTGAACCAACCTGTTGACTATCAAATATTGAATACTTCAGTCTATAGGCTGAAGTAGTCAACAAAAAAAGTCAACAAGAAAATTATTATTTTTTGTTGACTATAAAATATTGACTGCTTCAGTGTATAGGTTGAAGTAGTCAACAACAACGATAGTCAACAATCACTAATTTCGTATGATGTTGCCCTTTTTGTTGACTACTTCCGCCTACATGCTGAAGTAGTCAACAAAAAAAATTATTTTTTTTGTTGACTACCTTACCCTATAGGCTGAAGTAGCCAACGAAAAAAGCCGACAAAAAAGTCAACAAAGAAAAACAAATTTTTTAAATATTGACTTAAAAATATTGACCACTTCAATGTGTACACTAATTTCGTACGTATTACGTAAGAGCAATTCACAATAATTTTTTTTCTTGTTGACTACTTCAGCCCGATGAGTTTCTAGTCAAAAAATTTTCTTCCATGTGAGACATTCCAAGACCTTTCGATTAAAAAATTGTTTTGAAATATGAAGAGATATACTCGAGTTATTAACAAAAAACATGTCCCTAGCCCTAGCTAAGTCCAAGGGCCCAATCTCAAAAAAGAATCTTCTACAAACTGTTGGGCTTTCATAGACCTGTCGATTAAAAAAAACAATTATGAAAATGGGAAAATATTTACCCGAGTTATATACAAAAAACACGTGGGGCCCTAGCAGAGACTTGTTTTCAGTGCCCTAGCTAAGTCCAAGGGCTCAAAATCAAAAAAGTTTCTTCCATAAATTGTCGGCCATGCTCAGATCTTTCAAATAAAAAAAAACTTATGAAAATCACAAAAGATGTATTCGAGCTATGTAAAACCACTTAAAGGGCAATAGCTCCAGATTCAATCCCAGAAAAGCTTCCAATTACCTATCAGGGAAAAAATTTTTTGAAAATCAGTTGAGTTTTACTCAAGTTATCGCGATGACAGACGGACGGACGGACATTTTTTTATTGCTGATTCGTCATCTGAGGACCATGATCGATGCTCCCCCTCCTCCTCCCGGGTCGAAATTGGGGTGGTTACAAACGTCGTGGTAATCGCAATAGACCCCTTTTCGAAGAAGTTTGTTCAGAAAGAATGTATGAAGCGCACGCTTTTCTCAAACCCACCTCCCCCAAAAAAGCGTGCGCCCTATTTGAATAGTCCCTTAACTGTACCAAGAAAAATAAAAATACGTTGAGTAGCGTCACGATATGTAACTTTTTTTAAAGTTATAACGTTATGAATGCCTGATTTTTAGCGATCAATTTTTCATTTTTGGCGGCCATTTCTTATTTTAGAATTATCGGTTTAAATTCTTCCCTTTGAAAACGTAGCCGGCAGCGGCTTAGACCGATTGAGAGAAGTTGAGAATTGAGCTTTCCTCAATGTTTACATTAATTCAACACAAGAGATTGCTAAACTGTGTTCATGTGATGATGCTGCATTTTCATAAAGAGTATTGAAATTAGACTCAGTGCAGTCGAACAAAGTTATCATTTCTATGTTGAGAATCATTATTCTCCAGGGCATTTGTTGGCTTAATTAGAGGAAAGTGGAAAGGATGCTTATGTCACCACAAGACCCCATCCACCTCTTCGGAAAATTTCCAAAGGTTACATTCCACTTAGTTCCACAAATGTTATAGCAGTGGTAATCCCCTTGACAGAACCCAAGTACCAAACATACGTTTCGAGTTAAATTACAAGAAACACGCAATGAAAATGTGGATGTTTTTATAAAGTGCATTTCGATTTGAATAAACTTTACAGAAATTAAATTAGACGAAATTTACTCGGAAACAACGAAGAGATTATTTTTTTTACCTGAACTCAGAAGATTTGTGTCACTAGGTGCCGGCGATGATTGATACATTTCGGAATTGCTATCGTTTTCTTCGAATATAGCTGAGTCCTGAACACAGAGCAATAGACCCCCTAACAACATGTGAGTGTTTTGTGCGTCAGCTTCCACCTGCAAGGCGTTCATCAAAACATTGATAAGGCGGGGCTTCAGTTGAGCGAATGTTGTCGATCTGGATTTTAAATTTTTCGATTCACATACTACGTCAATAACAATATCTGAAAGACTTACTTATCAGCGGGTCCATTGTTCAAGTCTCTTATTGGCAACGTTTGGAAGTGCAATGGTAATGTTAGAATTGACAGTAAAATGTGAATAGACGCTCGTCGTAACTCCGTTTTGTTATAAATCGTTGTCGATTTAATTTTAAGATCCTTTTCCGGTAGCACCAATTCCAAAGCGTTTATAAACGACGGCAACAATACTTGAACACCGTCCAAATCCACACGAAATATGTCGGACGAATTGTACAAAATACTGGCCAGTGATTCTTCACATTCCTTTCGGTCGGCCGAATTCAATCCTTGATGGATGGCTGTGTAAAACCGCGCGAGATAAACGGGTAGAATCTCTTCACCGGTTTTCTTCGCACAGAATATGCGACACAAAGCACCAATAGCTTCAGCTCGACCCGACTCGTATTTGTCGATTGTAAGACCTGCTACCACATCAGTAGATTCATTCAAAGACGATGGTTGAGACAAGCTTCCTTTTCGACTGTCCATTATCATAGAAGAAGGCCGACGACTTGCTTCAGTTGCCTCTTCTGAAATACAGTTTTTGTCTTAACTTCAAGTCATACATACGAAAAAAACTTCTTACTTTTTGTATTTTGTAACCAGGAATCACCACCGATTAGAGCTGCTTCGAATAACCATTCACCGAATAGGTGAAGAATACTGTTACATTTTGGACGGAATGGTGCCAGAGGTGGTCGGCTTTCGTTACTAATAGCTGGTAGAAGTTGGAAATTTTATTTCTTTTTCAATTTGTTTTAATTTCTTTCATCTTACAAGAAAAGCTGCTTGGGGCTGCAACAGTTGTCGTGGATGTTGGATGATGCGATACAGACGAACGACTGCTGGTGAGTCCAGCGAGCGATCCTTTTGCTAAACCTGTACAGAGTTATGGACTTAAAAATAAAATTCGAAATGAAACTTTAAATGACATTTAGCAGCAAGCAGACCACGAAGAACACTTGCGATTCAAGCAATTTAACATTTCTTATGCAAACCAATTCAATAAATAAAACAAAATTGCATTTCAATAATGAGCTTCTGTTGCTTACATTTACACATCTGCTAAACTAAGTTTCAACCCACAATTCCGTGACCGAATGTAACACCGAACTATCATTTTTACTAACTCTGTGTTCCACAAATATGCCCACACGTTCCACAAAAATGTTTTTAGTCGCGCAATTCGCGAAAAAATCAAACTTTTGTTGGGTGGGGTTTCACAAATTGTTAGAGTTTTTCACAAAATCTCCGAAACATCCAGCAATTATAGTTCTTTTGGATTGATCCTTCCTCTAGTGCATGAATTTACTGGATGTTGAGTCTGAAGTACACAGCCTTCAGAAAGTTGGAACAAGTGGAAGAGTGTTATTACAGTCGTCGCTGTGATATTAGGAAATATCACAGCCTATAAGAGGTTATTCACAAACAATGTCATGCTCTTGGGGGTAGGGGTTGGGGGTCTAGCAAAACGTGACTGATTCTATAGAAATTTGGGTCATATTAAGCCCAAAATACGTGACAGGAGGGAAGGAGGTGTGAAAAATCAAGACGTCATTTGTGAACAACCTCCAACGAGTACTTTATGGGAAAATAATTCGACGGCACAAAGTTGACAGTCTGATGTCAAAAATTGAAGCACATCCTGTGACGGCATTGACGAATGCTTTACAACGCACCATTTTACATCTTGACGCCAAGCTGCGTTCTTCACATATAACGGGAGCGGCAGCCTTGTGTCAAGTGGGTTGTAAAGCATTCGTCAATGCCGTCACAGTGATATAGACCAATTTTTGACACCACACGTCAATAAAATGGAATTTACGGCTATCCAACTTTCGTAACTAAATAAATCTCTCTTACAAGCCACATAAATATTTCTCTGTAAATTCGATAGTCGATCAATAAAAATTACGAAGAGAAGTGGCGATAGAGGTCGCCAGAGAGTCTCCTTGACCGCTATCTATTCTAATCTAACCCATCTATTCTAAGCTTCATCTGATTCTGTACTCACTAAACACTTCGAATAACGTTTTCCTCAGATTTAGGAATGTTTCACCATCTGTCAATTTCGATACGTACTTACGCGTGCTTCCCCACACGTTCATTAATATTATACAACCGCAAAAGTCAACCGCCGCGCTCGAAGACCAAAAAGTTCAATAGGCAGATGCTGTAGATATAGTAAGCGCGTATGTACAAAAATAAGAGGTGGATTCGCAAGGATTATAAACACATGTGATTCAAAACAAATTGCAAATTTTAATGACCCGACGTTTCAAAAAACATTTAAAAAAAATTGTGTCTAACGTTCGAACTATGAACTCACAAGTGATTGTACATACAAATGGAGAAATTGATAATTTTTTAAAAATTTTGTTTGATGAATTTTCTCTCTAATAGCATGAGTAATCAGTTGAATACGCCCTCGTGTTGAAACATTTCGTAAAACCTTTTTCACATTCATATGCATACCAACATGCAAGTTATCGATACAAATTCTCAAATTTATTTCTTTTCTATTCTACGCCCAACGAAGTGCGCTAAGTGCATGTGTAAAAAACAGTGCTGTGATTACGTATAGTTGTAAAAGTGATTTTGTGATTTCTAGACCGGTTCAGCTGAAAGTAAAGTCTTAATTTGCACAGTTGACTTCACTGTGTCGCAAAAAGGATGTCTCGCTCGCTTTGAGTGCCGAAATTGATTTTATTGCATTTTCTGATAGAGTGGACCCTCGAGATAAGCTTTTCCGATGTTTTCAAGTTCATAAGCCGCCGCCGCGGCACCAATTCAAGATGGCGACTAAAAATCTATAGATGGCGCTCATAGTCAGTATAGTGTCCGACCCCGTCATTTTACTTATTTCTCCCCCATTTTTCAACCGATTTTGATGTGTGGGGGCTTTCTGAAATCAGAAAGGATGCCGCTATCTAATAGTAAATGTTTCCCATTAAAAAAACAAAATGGCGTCCATTTTTTGGGTCTAATATATATGTAGCCGGTTTCACTGTGCACGAAAAAGGCCGCCTTACTCTCACTTTACGTGCAGAAATTGATTTTATTACATTTTTCGATAGAATGGACCATATAGATAAGTTTTTCTTGTTATATTCAAGCTCACAAGCCGCCGCCGCGGCGCCAACCTAAGATGGCGGCTAAAACTATAAATCGCTCCCAAAAATCTATTTTTCAGCCGATTTTATCGAGCAAGGGTTCAAATTTCGTTTCTCTAACGACTAAAAATAATAACTCAAACGAAAATATAGATGGCGCTCGTATACAGGATTATGTCCTGAGAGATGGGCGTGGCTCAAGGGGTATTTGAGATACGCAACAAGAAATTGTCGTGATCTCTATGTCTATTGCTATTCAACTGAACAACAGTACCGGACACAAAAAAGTTACGTAGAATACATTATACAGTGGCGGTCAATACAGAAGTTATTTATACGAGTCATATTGTCAGGTGCAGTAAAGTATCGGACGGTCCCAAGACTAACAGACACTTTGTTTTTTATGGAAAATATTTACTAACGCACAGTGGCATCTTTCCTGATTCCAGAAAGCACCCTCACATAAAAATCGGTTGAAAAATGGGGGAGAAATGGGTAAAATGACGGGATCGGATATAATCCTGTATACGAGCGCCATCTATATTTTCCTTTGAGTTATTATTTTTATTCGTTAGAGGATTAATTTGAACCCTTACTCGATAAAATCGGCTGAAAATGGATTTTTTGGAGCGATTTGTAGTTTTAGCCGCCATTTTGGATGAGCTTGAATATAACAAAAAAAACTTATCTATATGGTCCATTCTATCGGAAAATGCAATAAAATCAATTTCCGCTCGTAAAGTGAGAGTGAGGCGGCCTTTTTCCTGCACAGTGAAACCGGCTACATATATATTAGACCCAAAAAAATGGACGCAATTTTGTTTTTTAATGGAAAACATTTACTAACAGATAGCGGCATCCTTCCTGATTCCAGGAAGCCCCCATACATCAAAATCGGTTGAAAAATGGAAGAGAAATAAGTAAAATGACGGGGTCGGACATTATACTGACTATGAGCGCCATCTATAGGTTTTCTTATGAGTTAGCATTTTTAGACGTTAGAGAAAAGATCTAGGATCAATTTGAGCTCTTACTCGATAAAATCGGTTGAAAATTGGATTTTTGGAAGCGATTTTTAGTTTTAGCCGCCATTGTTGTGCCCTGCAGGGCCTCAGTTCTGAGTATTCGGAGATCATCCTCGCAGGGGACTTTAACGAGGACTTTATAGCCAAATCAAGCAAAACTGTTCGTTTCATGAATGCCGCACAAGCACTCTCCCTTGAATTCGTATCGTTCGAGCCTACACACTTCTCATCGACGAATTCGACATGCATCGACCACCTTCTGACAAATTCTATTAGCAAAATTACTCGTTTTTCACAAATCAGTCTATCAGGCATCTGTAAGCACGACCTCATATTCATGTCCTACCAGTGCGATTTGAAGCACATTAAACCAGCAACTATCATGAGGCGGAGGATCCACAGAATTGATGTGGAACGCCTCCTGTCAGACGCTTCCTGTGTGAATTGGACGAATGTGGCCACAGTCAATGAGATCGATAGCGTAGTGGAACGTTTCCATAACGCATTACTAAAACTATTAGATGTCCATGCCCCTTTTGAGGAACACTGCCCTAAAACGTCTGACGCACCGTGGTTTGCTTACGTAGCTTACGAGGTCTGGGGCTGCTAAAGGATCCTGGGTTTAGTACGCCGCCATTCACGGTTAACGAGTTAAATGACCACTTCTTCAATGGCGTCTACTCCGACTTTCCGAGAACCTTTCTTCATCCCCAAGACTGAGCGCTACAAAGACTGTTGCGCTTACTGCGAATCAATCATTCGCATTCCGAAATGTAACGCAGCTGGAAACTATTAGGGCTATTAGGGATGTACGGTCTGGGAAAAGGTCTGGATGGAATCCCTATCTCGTTCATAAAGCTGCTCTTGCCAGTTATTTTACCTGTACTAACGCGCATTTTCTACTTAGTGCTCACCACTTCGCGCTTCCCGACGCAATGGAAGCTCTCGAAGGTTATTCCTCGCCATAAAAACTCTCGATCGCATTCGCTAAATGACTGCCCTCCTATCAGCATGTTACGAGCCATCTCTAAGGGTATAGAAAAACTGATGAAATGGCAGATTACTGACTACTTGACGCCCCACAAGCTCCTTCATCCTCTTCAATCTGGCTTCCGATCCAAGCATAGCACGTTGACTGCCCTATTACAGATAACGGAGGATATCCGGCTGAATGTTGACAAGAACGTGCCCACTGTGCTGCTCTTACTAGATTTTTCGAAGGCATTCGACTCGGCTAACCATTCAATTATATTAAAGAAATTACATTCAAACTTTAATTTTGAAACGTCAGCCCTGGCCCTTCTGGGGACGTACTTACAAGGGAGGAAGCAACGCGTAATGATAAACTCATGTTCCTCAGACTTCGCAGATATCATAGCCGGCTTACCCCAAGGGTCGATTCTTGGTCCTCTCCTCTTTTCCATGTTCATAAACGACTTGCCAGACGTCGTGAAGGATTCGAAAGTTCATCTGCTTGCCGATGATGTTCAATTATACGGCGAAATACGAGAAGACTTTCTTAGTGCTGACATCGACAAATTATATTCGGACCTTAGGGCTATCTCCGTATGGGCTGGATCAAATGGTCTCATGTTGAACATGGGAAGACTCAGGTGATTAAAATCCCTAAAGCTAATTGGGCATCGAACATCCCTAAGCTGGTGTTTAGTGGAACTGTTATTGACTATGCGGATAGTGTTAGGGACCTGGGAGTGGTAATTGACCGCGAGCTAAACTGGCAAGATAACGCGTGCAAGGTAGCAGCAAAGATCTTTGAGGGACTTCGGTGTCTATGGCCGCATGCGAACTACCTGAGGCGAGATGTCAAACTACTGTTCGTCAAGTCGCTCCTGATGCCTCACTTCATTTACTGCTCACAGGTACTAGGGGATTTACAGTCAATACGAGTCTGCCTCGGCTCATGCTTCAGTCATTTTTGGCTGTGACCTGTTTTCGTTTTTTAAATATTTATCATTTGTAACGTTGCATGGTCTGATCCTGAGCAAAGAGCCGAGTACCTGTTTGACAGACTGACGCAAACTTTAAATCTACGGACATTCAGTCCTCTGATGCAATAAAAAAGCTTTTCAGCTGAATCGGTCGAGTTCTTATCGGGATAATGTATTCTACCGACATCTTCCCAATAAGAGTTTAGAAACATGTAAATTGTACAAATGAGTGCGCACCCTTATTTTGAGTACTAGATGAAGCAACGCTAAAACTTTTAGCTAATCGACGTTGTAGAGGAGGTGTAGGCGAGTGCGGTACATCCGATATGATACTAGATGAACTTGATGTCATTCCAATTCCAGTTGCACTAATGCCGCCACCAACAACACTGCTATTACTATGAGCATTACCGACTAAGCCATCGCTACGTATGCGATAATCGTTAATCGAATATCGCGTTGAAATCGTTCCAGCATTGTCCACTACATCTTCAGTACCAATTCCTTGATAAATACCTAACAGTTTCAAATGATTAAATATTTACATTCGTCAGGAAAGAAAGCCAATCCTACAGCTGTGCATAGATACATGCAATCAGATCATTTTTACCTAAGAAAGCATCAACTTGGCTAGCTATGCCTTTCATTGCCTTGAAAAATATTTGCGGCAACATCAGCAAACACGGATGTTTATGAGGTTCTAATCCATCAGTCCGACTGACAGCCCATTGCACAAATTGGGGAGTTTTACTTATAACTTGCGGTGAACATAAAGCGATCTGTAAAATCATTTCAATTTATCTTTTCTTAAGCGAAATCACACGACTGAAAGTTACTGGTGATCCTATTGTCCGCAAAAAGCGATACCATGTTTGTGCAATGCAATCGTTGCTCATTGGTGGTATGAGCTGAGCGTCCTCCTCCACTAAGTAAATTCCATTTATTTTCCATGAAACACTCAAACTAAAAATGGTGGACTTACGTATTTTCAGCTCGGGGAACAGAGACCCATAAGTAAATTCAAGTAGTCGGGCTGTAAGTGCTATGTTTATTCGATTCCATTGTTCAATCAGTGCAATGCGATGTCGTAAAAGTAAACATGATTCCTGCAGTGTTTTCCACAATGATGGAGATGGGAAACATCGTACGCACGCTAGCAGCCACACCTCGAACAATACACTTAGGACCCGTTCACACAGTTGGTCGCCAACATCGTCTTTAATAATTGGAGGAGCCAACAGCACTTCGTTTACTACAAAAATGTTTGTTTGTTAGACAGTTACTGTTACACTGGTAGAACCGAGGGTAGAACTGCATTTAATGGACACGGCGTTTATGTATTCACCATGGGGTTTGAAACAAGTCGAATTTGGACCCTGGAGTTGAGGGAGTAGGGGAGAGGACGCCAGAAAATTGGAAAAATATTTGTCTGTCTCCCGGTCCGTAAACACGCTGTACTGACCGTACACGATATTTCTTTAGCTTAGGGTTTGGAGGATAGGTGTGAAATTAGCTGAAGGGGAAGAAGATTCAAAATCAAACTTTTTAACTTTTAGAAACAGCTGAAGGGAAACGTTTTCCTCTGCAAGTCGTAAAAATCGAAGGGTTACGACTCCGAAAAATCGTGTACCAGGATTTTGTTTAAAAAGAGTTTAGCAGATTCGAGTGGATTTTTAAGGATTTTCCAGAGCATCCGGGATTTTATGAAGATTTTTTTGTGATTTTGATGATTTCTATAGATTTGTACGAAGTTTTTGAGGATTTTGGTTGGATTTTTAGGGATTTTCAAAGACTTCCATAATAACTTCGATATCCTAATTTCTACTTCGAAATCAAATAATTAACGATTTTGTTAAACTTTTATATTCATCAATTCATTTTCGGGTTCGAGGTCGGTGTGACACAAGTGTGACAGAGGGGGGGGGGGGGGGTTCGAAAAAAGGCGATTTTTGCGTGACATACTTTATGAACGACCCCTAAAAGCATAGAAAAATTATTTCGTTGTAGGGTATTGAAAAACCTGATGGAAAATGAAGAGTGACAGTTCGTCCTGGTACGTCTTAGTACGTCCCGGTGCGTCAAAGTACGTCCCGGTACGTTCCAGTACGTCCCGGTGCGTCACAGTACGTCCAGGTACGTCCCAGTACGTCCAGGTACGTCCCAGTACGTCCAGGTACGTCCCAGTACGTCCCGGTACGTCCCAGTACGTCCCGGTACGTCCCAGTACGTCCCGGTACGCCCCAGTACCTCTCGGTACATCCCGGTACGTCCCAGTACGTCCCGGTACGTCCCAGTACGTCCTCGGTACGTCCAAGTACGTGCCACGATGTGTCGATAAATCGATGTGAATCATTGCGCGTCAAACGGCGGTGATTCCCATGTGAATGACGGTGATTCCCATGTGAATCAGCGGTGACTCCCACGTAAATCAGCGTTGTTTCACGTGTGTATCAGCGGTTATTCCAATTTGAATCAGCGATGATTCCCACGTGAATCAGCGTTGTTTCGCATGTGTATCAGTGGTGATTCCCATGTGAATCAGCGTTGTTTCACGTGTGTATCAGCGGTTATTCCTATGTGAATCAGCGTTAATTCCTATGTGAATCAGCGGTGATTCGTATGTAAATCCGTGGTGATTCCTATGTGAATCAGTGGTGATTACCACGTGAATCAGGAAGCCCCATTGGATGACTCCACTCATGTGGAGATGGAGAATAACCGACAAATATCAAAAAATCCGGTGGAAATTGAAGATTGCTAAAGAAATCCACAATAATCCCAGGATTTTGCCATATTTTCCCAAAACCCTAAGACACGCGTTCGCTAAAATTTGATTCTTTACAACTTCGCCTTTGGAACCAACTTTCTAACTCTCATAGTTCTAGAGATATGGGTCATACCTTCCAATTCTAGAAGTGGTCATATTCAAGGATTGGGCCATAATTCCTCAAAACCCTGAGACACGTGTTCTCTAAAATTTTATTGTCTACAACTTTGTCTCCTGTAAGCAACTTCCTAAGTCTCATAGTTCCAGAAATATGAGACATCCCTCCTAATTCTAGAAGTGGCCATATCCTGTGGAGTATGCCATATTGCCCTAAAATCCTAAGACACGTGTTCGCCAAAATTTGAATCTCTACAAGTTTGTCTTTGGAACCAACTTTCTAACTCTCATAGTTGTAGAAATATGGGTCATTCGTCTCAATTCTAGAAGTGGCCATATCCCGTGGTATGTGCCATATTTCCCCAAAACCCTGAAACACGTGTTCTCTAGAATTTTATTGTCTACAACTTTGCCCTTGACGGTAAATCTCCATATTGCATAGTTAAGCAAATATAGACGAAAAACCATCTGTTTTCGTATATGGTCAAGATACTCAATTTCGTCCATTCCACTGGTCCTGTGCCCACTGACCTGATTTCTACTTAAATCAAATGATCAATTTCGGTGCTATACTTGCTGAGATATTTGCGAAAAAGTTTCATCGACCCTCGAAAATATCATGTCCGGCCTCCACTTCTACGACCGTATCTCCGGAACTACTTGGCCGATTTTGCTCATTTTCGAACTTGAATCATGGGAGGCATGTACTTTTCAGAGAAAAAAAAGACGGACGGACAGTCGGAAATTTTTTCTATTGCTGATTCGTAATCTCTCGACGATAATAGATGCATCCCCCCAACTTCCACCTCGACCATGTTACAATAAAATTGTTTGTAGTAAACGTATAGGACCTTCGTACTTCGTACCGGTCCAAAAAGGCACTTCGGCCTAAAATTTTGTGTAGAATCCGGGGAAAATATTTTCCGGGGAGTTACGTCGCAAAGGGGGATCTCAAAAAGTTCCTGTATTCCTTTGCTTACGAAAAAATTTCTTGTGAATTTTTTGGTGTGTAAGACTTGCGTCACGGTCCCTGGGCCATGATTCTAACTTTTTGTAGAGTTGTATTTATTTAGCATCATTATGATATGATTTAATCGGTAGAGTAATTTATTCTCCCCACTATTCTGATGCATTGTTACGCATCATATTAGATTGTTAAATTAGTTCGATACAAACCATACTCAAATATAGAATCAATTATAACGTTCAACCAAAGAGACTTTCATTGCTAATACTCAGCATCACAGGTTATGGGCCCAGACGCTCATGCCAAGTGGAAATAGAAACTTTATGACTGACATTTCCTTCAGTCAAGTTGCAGGTTTTGTGTTTCGAGTCGTCCTCACTCTCCACCCAGCGCCTGGCCTCGCTGTTACCATCCGGTTCTGTTCCTATTTCATTCACCATCGTAGAAAAATTTTCTGCCTGAGCAACAACTTTGAAATGCAGCTTGAAAAGATTTGACATTCTTGTTCCGACAAGTATCAGCTTGCCATTCCTTGAAAATTCACATTTTTCTTTATCGGATGTCAACACCATATCTTTATCGAGTGCCGTCCCTTGCGAGAATAAATTGAGATGAATGCTCGGCACATAGAGAACATTCGAAAGATATTTTCTGTTCCATTTGTGATTATCATGCGCCAAAATGTCTATGTTACCAATTCCTTTCGCATAAATGTACGAGCCATTACCGATTCGAACAGGTAATTCTTTATCAAATGATCAATAATCCACAAACCATTCCCGTCTGTAACTCATATGGTCGGAGGCACCAGAGTCTAAAAACCATTCCTCAGCATTTTGCCGATATTCGGCTGACATTGCTTCTTTAAGACTCAAAATTGCATTTGCTTTTCCAAAAAAATTAACAGAATTTACCGCTAATTTTCAAAAATCTACTACTTTGACACACGATGTTTCACTTCTCCTAAAATCATTTTGTCTCTTGAAACCATTGCGTCCCAAATGCCGTCCTTCAGAACCCTGGACTGTTATTGAACGAAATTATTGTTTTAGTTTTGGTAGATTTAACAAAATTTCTTGCGTCAGAAATTTAAATAATTTTGAGATTTTCTAAAGAGTTTTGAGATTTTCTGAAGAATTTTATGATTTTCTGAAGATTTTTGAGATTTTTAAAGGATTTTGTAAAGATTTTCGATGATTTTGACGATTTTTAAAGATTTTCCGGAGAAATTCGGGATTTTTGGTAGCTTGTACCACGATTTTCAGGAGTCGTTATCCCATCGGTAAAAATAGTTCTCGATTTTCTCGATATCAAGATTTTGTGAAGTTAAGGACAGGTGTTTCATATGTTTCATTTTACTGTCTCACTTACTTGCCAACAAGAACAATAATAACGTTTCCCAAGTGTCCTGTGTTAGAATTTGTGATGTTTGAGCAACTTGCTGAAGAGTCCTTAGCACCCTGTGGCATATAACTGCTTGACGATTGATAGTGTCTGCTCCTGCAAAAAATACATTCATTCATATTTTTGCATTTAGTGAAAACCGTTCCGTAGGGCGGGATCGCTGTAATGTTAGCATTCACATTATTTTATCGGCCGCCCGACGGAACGATTTTTTGTCAATATTCAATTCCCGATGGACCATATACCTCAAAACATTTAAATGGCAGAAAAATTTTTGGAATTCTTACCCAAAACATCCCGATAAATAAACGGCCAGACTTTAAGAAAAATTAATATTTTTCTGGGAATTAGTTATTCAGATTAAGAGCTTAACAATAAACACATCGACAGAAAGATCAAGTAAATTTACTAAATTAAGAAATGGAAATTTTTGCTTACCTTCACCAGGTCTCGGCACAAATAAATTATGGAAATGGTTGATCATTTTACGTGCGTAAATGTTAGCATCATCGCAGATCGGCTTTGGCACCGTAATTCGTGGGCTCGGCATTAGCGCAGTCAACCAATCGCAATAAACGTTGACACAATCTCGAATGGTTTCATGGTCTTGTAGTGGCAATGTAAGTCCATGACAAATAACGTCCATGCACCACAGTACCTGCGAATTGACTTAGAGAGTCGAGGGAATGATCGAAAAGTAACAAAAATCACGTACTTCTTCGTCTTTGGTTAAGCAACTTGGTTCTGCTGGATGTGTCAATCCTAAATTTGCTGCTAATTGTTTTACAACAGCAATAGTCACTTCACGACTCGCTGGTCCAGCGAATTTATTCAACACACTTTGCGATTGTGCCCCATTGCTGTTTGCAGCAATTATTGGGGACAAAGAAGCCCATTCCGTATACATTTTACTAATGTTACAATTACGACTTCATGTTGACTTGGTATCCAGGTGTAGAATACGAAAACTTTTGTTGTACAGGTGAATAAATAATAGAAATTTTAGGACAACCCACTGAACTGTGTTTAGTCGTGTCACAATCAAGCTTTTGTTAAATCATAATTTACATTCGTTTTAAATAAAATATCACTTGAATTTTGTAAATAAATAACATAATAAAATTTTCGCACAACCAGCACAACCTTTACTTTTTTGTTTTCATTTCCCCTTTGACATTTCTCCCATTTTTGCATTTTTTTCCATTAGTTTTCTTATATTGGTAGATTTCAACTTTATGTTTTAAAAAAGACCGGAAAAGCGTAACAAGAATGAAAAACGTATTTCAGCTGCATGATGTCTGCTCTTTAAACTTTTAACTCAAATGGTTTAAGGAGACATGCCTAATTAACCAAATTCTTCCGCGAAAATTCGTGCGGACATTGAAAAAAAGAAGCTTTTGAAAGCTTTTACTGTTCTTTGTCCGAACGAATTTCTGCCGAAGAATTTGCTTAATTGGAATGGGACCGCTAACCAACTTCATGAGGCGATTTGAGGCTAAGTATCCGGCTAGGGAAAACTGGCTGGAAGGCAGCTTGGAAGTGGTATAGTCAGATTCACTGATGGATCTAAGATTTTAGAGGGAGCAGGAGCTACATACTGGAATGCATGGGAAAGAATTCCTTGTTTCGACAGTAAGGAAGCGATTATGACACTCGTGTAACCAATCACGACTTCCAGGCTTGTGAAAGAGTGTAAAGATTACCTGATCCTAATGGGTCTGGTCTGGGTACCTGGACACTAACGTGGAAGGGAATGAGAAAGCAGCTGAGCTAGTAAAAGCAGGCTCTACAACTCCGATGAGTGGACTTGAACCGCGC